>JANHFT010005711.1:1620-26403 GCA_032467955.1 Pseudoxenodon macrops | reverse complement strand
TGTATTTTTATGTACACTGAGAGCACATGCACCAAAGACAAATTCCTTGTGTGTCCAATCACACTTGGCCAATAAATCATTCTATTCTATTCTATTCTATCTACACTCACAATTATATTCTTTCATTCCATTCCATTCCATTAATAAATTACCAATGTATTGGAATCTGACTGAAAGCAGATCAAGGTGAACAACAGTGGAGAAAAACACCCAATCATAATAAAGGCCACGGGATCAAATTAAAACAAAATAATAACTTAATGGCAGTTAGCAGAATTTGTTAATAAAAACCCCACTTGCTTTTAACACGCTGAGCCTCTTGCTTTTGAAACTAACAGACCTAACTTCATTCCCGACAAACATTCAGCAGAACCTACTTGGAGAGTATATCTTGTGCTCGGGTCTGCAACAGAATGTTCAAGTAGATGCAACGACTGACCATCTTCTGTGCATCTTTCATTAAACTGAAATGGAAAAAAAAGGCAAGAATGGAAAATGTCAATTTGGTTGCAGATAAAATGGAGGATTAGCCTGAGTATGTAAAAGCCAGTTAAAATTGGGAGAAATAGTTGGGGAGGGGGATTAATCCACTCAATTACTCCCTTCTTGGAACATCATAACAGTAGGAAATTGCAAAATGCTGACAAACTTTCTTTTTAAAAAATGGGTCTATAAAATATCCCTTTATATTTTTCCACCTGTGGCCTTATTCAATTCATATCAATACAAAAAAAACTTGGTCTCAACAAAGTATTAAAAGTAATACAGTATTTCAGTATGCCAATATTTTGCAGTTACAGGCCATTAATGGATTCTTAACACTGACACTTACTTAAATATTTTGGTGATGCCTTCATGAGTTCTGACTTCTCCATCTTTGCCAATGAAACAATCCAGTCCCTTGAGGAGCTCTTTTGGATCTATGGGTCTAGAACCCATGTTTGCAAATTCTGTCAAAAACAGGAGAGAGATGATATTAAATTCTTCTGTGGGAGGATTTTTTTTTAAATTCCCAACTTAAAAAGTTTTTAAAAATAAAGTTAATAAGATTTATCATTGTAGCATAGCAAACAAAATGCAAAAACACATGGGGAAAAAGTCACCCTGTTACTAGGTGCAAAGTATTATCATGTATCTTCTAATCAGTAAGCCCTTCAATGGGGATTCTTGAAGTTTTGGGGATCCAATATTTCATTTTTAACATCTATGAATATTTTGGTAAAGGAAAAACAGAGTCCCACTCCTTCATGTAAATTCATATTCACTTGGTCTTAAAACTAGAGTCCATTTCTAAAATATGTAAAATACTCAAGCATTAATTTTGTTGGTTCAACTAAAATCGAGTAAGTCAATGTATCTAAAGTCCACAGCACCTATTCAGTCCAAATTCTGGACCACTGCCCATCTGCCTTATTTTCCAAATAGGATACCATTTCTCTTATCCCCAGAATTGCTATTTGTCTTCAGCTTAAAAAGCCAACCCAAAGTAGATAACAGATATGGATTTCTCACTGAATTCGATTTAATTTATTCCCTGCTAAAGTATTCAAGACTATATTCTTTATGATCAGAATGTAATTGTTGGAAGATAGTATTTCCCCACCTACACTATTTGTCTTGTAGCACGCAGATGATTGCATACAAATACCAGTCAAAAACATGTAAGATATTACCCAAGTGTTACAAATGAACTATATCCCAGTGAAACTCGTGTTTACAGGTTCATTCATCCGACACCTAATTGATCAAGCATAGTAATAAAGTACCCTATACTGATGTCCTCTAAAACTCATTTGATTCTGGATTCACAGTACTTGCTAAGTGAGTGCCAAAAGTACCAATTTTGGTAGTAATTGAAAAGTATTTCAAGCATCGAGATATACATGGTACATATTTTCCATTTGGCCTCAGGTCTAAGTGCAAAGTGGGAATCAATTAGCTGATCTGCAAATTATAGCCAAGTGTTCTTAATCACAGGGTTTGTTGTTTATGCTCAGAAAGTTGCGAGACTGTTATGTAGTTCAGAAACCTGCTACAATTCTTTGGTGAAAGAATGTTATTTGAAAGACAAACCATCAGATGGTAGAGTCAAAAGATGTGTTAATAAATTTGTGTTGAATGTACTTCTTGATCTTTTGTCAGAGCTTTAGTTGTCCAAGAAACAGAATTTTAAATTTGTAAAATTACGTACGTAGGTTTATCTGCTTCAGTAATATTTGGGCCATACATGACCGATATTGGCCCTTAATTTAAACTATACCACAAAGCAGCAATTTCTTAATTCCTAACGTGGCTCATCTAAGAACTTTTTAAAGTGTGAAAACATACTAGCATTTTTCAGATTAAGCTGTGTAAATAAGGCCTACGCTGTTTATAAATTCCATGGTAAATGGAGTTTATCGCCCCATTGCAATAAAAGTGTACTTGTTGAAATTATGGTAAACCTGTAGTTTTAACCATCTTCATTCCACTGGATTAGATATGGACATGTTTGGTGATGGGCTTGCAATTGTATTACTAGGCTTGCAATTGCATTTAGATGTATGATCAGGTGCATCTGATTAAATTCTTATATGTTTGATGCAGTGAAAACTGTCCATCTTAAAAGAAATGAATTTGTCCAGGAATATTCCATTTTGAATACAAAATGAAGTACAATAAATGTACCAATGAAACAATCTATTATTTTATATCATCTTGCAGCACTTTTGCAAAATTAAGTATACTAAGTTTTGGGCTTCCCCATTAATATGCCAAATATTTTTTTTAAACTTTCCACAGCATTAAGTAATTGCATCTCTGGTAGAAGCAATGACCAATAAATAGTCAATGGAGCAGTCTTGTGTTTTCCACAGAAAGCCATCTTCAGTTTTTAATATAGCAAATTGGACTAAGCAGATATCCTACTTTTCCAAAGCCATGTAGATTAGGTATTGTGTAGAAAGTATTGTTTTCCCCTAAAGCAGGAGGGCCCAGGTCCAAGTGTACTCCTCTTTTGGATATAGTAATTCTAAAAAGTCCATGGCCGGAAGTAATCAATATCCAGTTGTATTTTCATATGGAGGAAAATACTATCCATGTACAGATGGTAGTGGAGTGGGACTATAAAGTTGTTACCAGCCTGTGGTGACTTGTCGAGTCCTTGTGTGGCTTCAGTCCAGTTCTGAAGAATTGCTATTGAAGGTCTGTATCATGAGTTCACCCAGTAATGGAAAGACCAAAATGAGGTGGGCTTTGGAGACTGAACTCCCCTTTCACCCCACAACATGGCCTTCCATATGCAAGACAGCAATACATTGTTGAAGAAAACTTGCACTGATGAAACTTGGGCTCAGCCTGCTTTGGTGAAGAGGACTTCAGTCTCCAGAGCTGTCATTCTGGCACTTTTTCAGCACTACAACCCCAGGAGAGAATTAAAAATACAAATGTTACTTGTCATTTATGCCATTTCAGTTTCTAAACCCCCACATCTGGAGTGGTTTTGCCAATAGTACCTATTCCAGTAACCAGGGGAAAGCATTATTTTCATTCATCCTGCCCTTGATCGAGATTGCCTGATTAAAGACTGAAGTCCTGACTGCTATCTGAAGTTTTGTTAGTTGCAAACTACATTTCAAAAACATTCGTTACATAATGATGCTGTAATTTTATTTTTTGAGATGAACAAGGCAGGCTTTCATATTTCTGCTCCATTTGAACTGGCATTAACGATTGAGGCTCTGCAGCTCTATAACTGAAGTCATTCCGAGTGATGGGTGCATTACAGATCATGTGAGATTCCAGACTGTTCTAAACTTAACCTTCCTTAGCTAACATTATGATTATGTTACTACAAAAGTTATCTCTTTATAAATATTAGTAAGGAACTCATAATGTGTGAGCTTTACATTATAAACCAATGTTTTTTAAAAGAAGTAAATACTTAAGAATTCAGTGTGACCACCATCTTGAATTTAATCAAGGTTTACAGGATAAAGCTTCACTTTTAAGAAAACAAAGAATCCAGCAGCACCTGAAAAGACTAATAAATATAATAAGGCAATTATGCTTTCAGAGATAGTATTGGACATGTAGCAAAGGATATATTCAAGATATTCAAAGGATATTCAAGAATATAAGCTTTTGTTTCCTTTTTTAAAGAAATGTTTTAAGGCAAGCGGCTCACAATATATCAACTAATTCAAAACTAATTTGTTTCACAATGTTCATCCCCAAGCAAAAGATTTTAAAATTCTGAATTCATTTTCCCCCCGTGAATAAACAAAACATTTTAACTCAAGTAATATGTAGTCTTCTCCCAAAAGATTTCTGCCTGATTAAAAGATTCTGAAAAAACAAAATTTCACTAAAATAATGTTTGGTTTAAAGTTTTTGAAGAACCAAATCTTAAACTTCTGTTATCAAGATTTCTGTAGGAATTAAAATTCCTTTTTAACAAAGTGAAGAACTATGCTTCGGAAATATTACTACATAATTTCTTTGGCAACTACACATTAAAATATTTGGACTAAAAAGATGTGAGTTTAGGCCAGATATACCATTTCAGCAAAACTGCTCATTCTTTCAACCAAATGTTGTTTTAATCTTAGTCCCTATTTCAAGAGTTAGATTAGATTGTAATTTGAGGAACTGAAATGGCAACCCAGCTGCCATTTTTAAGCTTACATGTATATTTTAAAAACTGCGAGACTAAACAGGTAGTTTTATGGCAGTTAATTATTTGAATTGTAAAACTATTAACTATTAAAACCTCCCTTTCAAATCAGGTTCTAAAACTATAAAGCTATGAAAAAGGTATTATTTTAAGACATACTGATCAAATTAGGTTGATTAGTGTATTAGCAGTAAATAATTTTTTTTGCAATCTATTCCATTTTTAGCACATCCCCATTAACTTGTCTGAACACAAGTTACAGTTGTGTTTCAGAAACATTCTGAAAACATGTTTTCTTACAACTAAAGTCAGTTAGTAACAGCATATATTCACTTGGAAGCACTTCTCACTAAACCTGCTTTCAAAGTACAAACGGTGAGCAAAACTACAAAAATTAAAATTCAAAAATTACCAGCTGTTTTGGAAATAATTGAAACTTGGAAGGTTAAGTAAAAAAGCAATGAAATATATATATTAGAATTAGTTTTCTAATAAAACTTGTAATACTAGCTAAATTATACATTTATTTAATCATAATCGCAATTTGGAACTGGGCTTTCTATGAAGTTCAGTGCTGGTTGACATGATTCATTGATAATGTTCATAATTACACCCATACCTACTCTATCTCACATCTGAAATGTGACTATTAAAAATCCCAAACTTTTTGGCTCAAATCTAAAACTGTTGGGAGACCGTGACATCATGCTTTGTTAATAATTCTGCATTTAGCTAAATCTCAAGTAAAATATATGCAAGTCATTCATTGTTTGAGGGGGGGGGAGGACTTGACAAGTTAAAGTTTCCATTCTATTTCTTAATCATTAAACTTTACAATTTTTGCATTATCAGTAGTGTCTGTCATCCTATTTTTATTAGTTTAGCATGGATGTGAAAAAAATCTACAAGAACATGTAAGCTTAAGCTTTACACAACAGCCTCTAATCCAAAATGTACATATAAGAAAAAGTAAATGCATCTTGGAACCTCATTCCATTTTAACAATGTATATGGAACTAATTTTATTATGAAGCAAAACATTAACATGGCTGGGCTATCAAGCATCTAATGAATTTTAAATACATTCTACTTGTATGCTAAACTGTTGGTTTCCAGATCCTTCATACTCTGTATGCTTAAAATTAAAGGAAACTTTACTATTTCATGAAATTCTGAATTTGATAAATGCCCTAAAATTAGAAATTCAATCTGACACTTGTTAAATTACAATTTTATAGTTCAGTAGTTTATATAGTTCAGTACAGAAACTCATCTGAACAAATTATCTAGTCAAGTGAAAATAGTCTTTAAATGATTCTCTAACCCAAAGTTTTAGAAGCTACACATTAATTTGAAATTTTTGATGTCATATTATTTCTTGTTAATGTTATGTTTACATTTTATACCCAGATCTGGTAGATTAATATGGTAATTTTTTTTTTGAAGTTTGGCTCGAGACTCAGGAGTTAATTAGGGCATATTTTGGAACCCTGACAGACAGTTCATTTTAAGTCTAAGTAAGTTACCTTGATCACATAGGAATCTCATTACTCTAATTGCCAGACAACTGCACAGTAATTTTATATCCAACTTGCAATGCAGATACTGTAATTTTTGTACATTGTACAATGCAACAAAATAAACTTTAATAATTATCTATGACTAATGTCTAAAAAACATAATTTGATAGGAATTGTAATGTGGGGGATGTCCATCATATCCCACCAAGATATTTCCATGAAAAAGGTAACAAAAAGCAGGTTGTTAACTGTTGTCAGACGCAAGCCAGTCAGGTCCTCGCCATTATGCTCTTTTCTTTATCATGAAAAAAATCCTAGACAGCTTTCCAAGAATCTCAGAGCTTGGATTTGTTAAGAGCAAAAACAAGTTAACATTTAAGTTCTCAAAGCCTGGATGAAAAACAGAAAAATGAAGAATATTGAAGGGGAGGAGAGGCAAGGCATAGGTACTAGAAATAAACATTATCTACTCCAATTCACCTGAAAATTAATTATCCAGGATTTGACTAGAGAATCATTTTGTACCCATAGACACTAATATCAAGATTTTAATCCAAGAGACATTTTTATACCCTATAATTCAATTTGTTAGCAAAGTACTTTAAAATGTGTTCCCAAGGGAATTACTATAGTTACAATTCCTGATGATTTACTATTATAAGTACTCAGTTCATTACTGTACCGTGCTAAGTCCCTACTCCAAGACTGTCATATCAATCCATCAGTTGTAGAGATATTTGCTATAGACATAAGCAAATAAATCAATTCCATTTGAAGTCAGAATTTCTGGAATGACCCAGCTACTTCTTTTTCAACCATAAAACTGAGCTTGTATCAAAACAGATATTCTGTATTAAGAGGCTAGATGAGTCATATTACAGTAGTCTTTGAATCAGTAACTATGTTTAAAATATATCTTCAGGCATACTTAGAAGCATATCCCTGGGATTAGTTTAGGGAGGAAAGCGGCAATACTCTTAGGCTCCTGAACATCAAGAATTACCCATTAAATTGGACATACATTTGAAGCCCTCTTAAGTGGATTCATTTAAGGTTCAGTTTCCATCCAAATTATACTTACATGGAAATTAGCCCATGAAATTTCCAGTAAGTATGGTTCAGGAGTGAAGGTTATATTCTTTGTCCATATAAAATGAGTATTTTCTCCCTCTCCATTTGCTTAGTGCTCAGTAAGTAGGGGAATATATTGCCATGTTGAACTATTATCAAATTTATGCTCAAGTTCTAATTCAGTCCTGATTTCCTTCAGTAGATGTTTTAAAAAGACCAACTTTGTCTTATATAAAAAGAGCAAGCAAACAGGGCTGGCTTTCCACGTGTTTTTTACATCACAGAAGGAATTTTACCCAGGTTGTTCAATGTTATGACATGTCATTGCCTCATCTAACTGACATAATAATGTAGCTCAGTATCTGATACAAAAGCTAAGCCACAATAGTAGTAAAGGCTGTGGCAGCACAATTCTGTTGAAACTACAGCTTGACCTTCCACAATTAACATTTAAGAATCCTAAACAAACCAAGATTCTAAAAGCATTGTTTCTTATCCATATAAGGGAATCCTCTAAATAATGGATTTGGGGGAAAGCTTTGTATTTCCCTATGTATCTTCTAATTAATTTCCTGGCAAGCTGTTGTGCAACTGTATAAAAACTGAATCTTAACTTCAGAATAGCCCATTTCACAATGCAAACATTAATATTTATGTTAGCCCTCAAGACAATGTATGACAATATTAACCTATTTTGCTCTAATTTACATTTTCCTTATTCTGTTGTAGGCTGCTCTAGTCCTAGACAAGACCTTGATAATCAAGTGTTTTGAATACACGTGAATTTTACTAAAAACACTTGAGGGAACTATTATTTTCTTGCAAGTTTACACTCAAGCCCTCCTTATGCAGCAGCTTTACCTACCCCAAATTAAATTGACTTCGTATTGCAGAGCACCTTGAGATGTCATGAGGTACACCAATTATCAAATTTTATAGCCAGAACAGTGTCACCGATTTAAAAAGGGGGAGGGATGTTTCTATATGAAATGCTACCACCGGAGGCATAGATGGAGGCATTAATTTCAGCTTTGTGAAATGTTTCCCGCAGTATTAAATAATCATTACTTAACAGAGGAAAAATCACAAAGCAGCATTTCTTAAATGCTATCTGATGCTCATGCAGACCCATTTAAGAAACTTTCACGGAATTAACCAAGATGGGAGTAATTTGAGCAGCCTCAATAGATTGTAAAACATTTAAAACCCATTACAGCCTGCATGCATCAGTAGGAGTCACTTCATGGTGTTGACATGGAAGAGAACAGCAGCAAAAATGAATAAAAACCAAAGTGGTCTGGAACAGAAATGAAGGTTGTGAAATGTAATTAATACCATAAAGATTTTGCTTACCAGGTGGAATTGTGGCTGTTCCCCTCCCTTTGGTGAGGTAATACAAGTAGCTGGATTCCCATTTTTTCCTAATGAGCACTTCTTTCCTAGTACATTGTACAGGAACGATGGAATGTGGCAAATTAATACAAGACTCCCCCCCATTTCCTTTGTGTACATATGGCCAAAAGAAAATGAAAATCCAACACCCCTCCCCTTTTTTTTAATTCCAGCAAGTGTCAATGACAGTAAATATTTGGGATCCAGTGGTAGCATTTCATCTTTCTTAACAGTTAAATCTGACAAAACTAGAAAACATGCTTCCCTGACCCAGAGACCTCAAGATGAAAAAGAGGAAGGGGAAAAAGAAGACACAAAAAAGGTTGTCGGTCTATCACAAATATAGTCACTTAATAAATTTGTCCCAAAACAAATATCACAAACACGTAGGTATCACAAAAACCCAAAGTTCTCATGTGATGTTGAAACCTTAAAAAAAAAAATTAACTCAGTGGATTTATGATAATACTTTGCACTTCTAGCAAGCTGTACCTAGAGATTTCCCAATGAAGCAGTAGCGGAAGTTTGTTAAATCATTTTGGAAAAGTGACAAACCGGTTAGCCAGTTCTGCCCTCCCCCAACTGCTTGCTCAGGGCTCCAAACATAAGGAAGTGAAGGGGAGGAGCTAGCTACAAGCTGCTTACATCAGCTTTTGAAAGCCTCGTGGGTTCTTGTATAGGAGAGAAGGCGTCGCCATTTTAGAAGCACAGGCGATTAAGGAAATAAAAGCAAGAGCCTTCAGAATCTATTGAGGAAACTATATAGCAATACAACCCCATCACATGCACAAATTCTATCATTTTATATCAGTTCTACCAACTAGAACCTATTTAACACAGTTCAAAAAAGGGGATTCCTTGTTTGGTGAGACCCAAAAGAACCTCTCATTATTCACCATTGTAAGGTCAATACCTCCTGCCCCCTCCTGTTTTTTCAGTAGATGAGGTAGACGCAATAAAAAAAGGAAACATCCTGTAAAGGAAAATCGTAATGCTGCTCGTCAGGGACAGAAAGATTAAAAGTAAACACTGCCGTACTGCAGCGAGGGGAGTGAGAAAAATAGATGAAAACATTTTAAAAGCAAATTAAGATCTCATTTGAATCCCAATTGGTTTCTATTTTTTAGTCCTTTAAAAAAATATCAAGTTTAAAATGATTTTCCAAACTCATTTTGCAATCTTTATTTCTAGATTGCTTTTTCATTACAAGCCTACATACACATTAGAAAACCTTCGTTTAAAAACACAAACCCCTCAAAAGACATCCTTAGAAATATAGGTGCTGACACATAAACCCATCCTAAAAAAAATGACTCGATCTGGCTACTAGTTATTTGCTTTCTTTGTCCCAACTCTTGCCCTGCAATCTTTATGTACAGATTGCTTATTTAATTCAAGCACTTCTTGTCTCCCACACAAAGAAGCAGCACTTTATAGTTCAGTCACCACCATCTGTTATGTGGGAGCTCATTAACCCTTGACAGTCCTGGAGACGATGGATTTTCTAAGAGACCATCGCTCTCCTTATATATACATTTTTGGTGGCAAAATGCCTGCGTCTTAAGGGTTAACACCTCAATCACCCACTTTCCCACAAAAAAAAAATTTTTTTTTTTTGTCTTTTCTTCGTGCCATTAGCTCACTTCGACACGGATGATATTTTTTTTGGTCAGTTGGTTGAAAATGCGACACTTACTATCCAATTAATTTTCTCGACGACAGCGCCTCAAGGTTTAGCTTTTTTGGATTAAGCTGTGTTTTTAAGGGAAAAAAATGAATTTGGTTTTGCTCATTTTAAAAAAAAAATAAAGCAACTTTTTGCAATAAAAAGTTGCTTGGTAAAAAAAAACATCAGGGAAAGTTGTTGCTAAATATTAATTTTGGTTTTTTATGTTTTTTAGTGGCAGTTGTTCTCCTTCAGATCAAAGAATTTTAACAGCTTCCCAATACAGACGGATCAGAAATGTAGATGGCTTTTTTGTGTCGTCTCAGAGGCTCAACTGTGGGGCAATTTTTCTTTGTTTCACGATGTTCAACGGTGTCTCAAGATCAAAGGAAACCTATAATAAAATGAAGAAATAATTACAATTAAATTTCAAGAATTTTTTTAAACTTTTAAAAGCAGATAAAATAACAGCATTTGGCTACAAAATGCCCTTTCTTAAAATCTACCTTTCTGTCGGGTTAAAAGAACCAGAGAGGAGAGAAAATTAATTTGTCGGATATTGTTAATTTAACGTTTTGAGCGCTCATTTTTGAGTGGCTTGGGATTTTATTTTATTTTATCTTTTTGTTGGTTAGGGAGAACTGAGTTTAGGGCTTTCTTTGAAGGTTCAAGTTTCAAAGAAAGAAATGGGATTTGCAAATGTCAATAACAATATATATGGAAGGGGGGGGGGGAGAAGAGGGAATAAAATTATCAGACCGTAATGCCCTTTTGTCCCCCACCCAAGCCGCTCCCATAACAACGTTGCCAGAAACACAGTACTCACCTTTAAACAGACCCCAGAATGGCCGAAGGGAGCGCGCGCGGAGCCTTTTATATGGCGGCACTCCCTCCGCTCAACGCCTCCTCCCACCGTCGCGCGCGGCGTCCAAAGAACAAAGCCTTGGCCGCCTGCCCCGCCCAACTGGGCCTCCCGCTCGCCTAAATACGGGGAAAAAATTATATCGACGCACACGGTTCGAATTCAAATTTGAAAAGCAGTTCAACGGTCGGCTAAAAATTAAAAAATAACGTGGATTAAGCTCGTGACGCAGTTGGGAAATCAGGGACGCGCATGCGCAAGAGGTTGCCAGGCTTGACGTCGGAAAGAGTTGCGTGCACGCGCGCGCCCACGGGTTTTTTTCCTCCGCCGTGGAGGCTGGGAACCAAGAGGAGCGAGATGGAACTCCGGAACTGGGCATGCGCGTAGTTTGGAACTGCTTGAAGGCAGAGCCTCCCTCCCGAGAGTTAAACAATTCTGCTCATGCGCAGTAAAGACCCAGCGCCGTTGGCTTCGATGGCTTCCGGTGGGGGTTTTATATTGTAGGAAAAAGGGAAGGGCAATTGGGGGGAAATCAACCGTGACAAAAGATATCGAAGCCCAAAAATAGAATTTAAAAAAAAATTGATGGTGAGGTTTGTTTGCAATACATGTGTGATCGCTTCTCCTGGAGTGAACTGGAGATAGTAACTAACTAAAATGACCTTTCTTCGAAATCTGGGCGGGAGGAAATGCCTCAGGTTTTCTCAAGGTGACCTTCAAAAAAAAAAGAAGCACAATGGCGCATGCGCAAGGGTATTTCTGCCCCGCGCAAGATGGCGGTCCCCAGTCGAGCCATGTTGCTGTGTGCGAACTTGGCCTCTTTATCCGCCCGCGTGGCTTTTAGTAGGTCTTGCGGGCTACGGGTAAGAGGACGCTTGTGGTTTTTTTAATAGTTAGAGTCATATTATTATTATTTATTAAATTTAATGTGGTAGATTAACTTTTTTTTAAAGCAGCCTAGGTTTTGTTTTTTTTACAAAAAATCCATGGTGTCTTTTTATTTTGCATTGTCGTTAGTTTACCTGAGGATTTAGTCATTGCTTTTCTCCTAGTGTAAATTTTATGAAGTATTCTCTTAAAGTTTACTCACAAGATGGCAGGTATAGAACTGTATGTCTTGCATAAACGGCTTTAGCTGTTGGACCACCGAGGGTCGATGTTGTTAATTCGTAGTTAAGTACGCTAGTCATAAACTGTTCAAGTGACAATTTAGCTATTAAAGTAGCATTCAATTCAATTGCTTTCAGATTATAAATATTTAAGAGGGCTGATGAACCATCTGAAACTTCATGAAGGGATGGATTAATGAGCTGCAAAAGTTTGGGGGATCCCCGTTTAGACTGCACTGCTATTTCTAAAACTTCTCGGTTTGCTTCCCTTTTCTCATAATTGGTCATTCCCGTTTCTTTAAAAAGGGCTCTAATGTTCATGGCTTGTTTTCTGCTCAATAAGAACCAATGTTTCAAGCTAGAACATTATTGGCTGCGTCGTTCTGTTAAAAAGATCTTTTTTCTAGAGAATCCCTGCGTTTTTTCCTAGCCTATATTTAGTGAAATAACCGATACACAGTTTTGCTTTGTTCCCAGAGCCTACATTTTTAAATTGTCTAGACTAGCTTCTTAAATACGCACATGTTCCACAGTGTGAGAGAGAACTCTTGGTTCCAAAGCTACAGCATAAATGTCCTCCATTCACCTTCCGAATGACAAGTTGGGATCCTCAGAGGACTTTTTCAACTGGCCCTTGTGTCTGTGGTTCTTGTCTCATTGTAATATTACTGTTGGTAATTCTCACTTGTATTGCTATCTTCTAGGGCAGTGATGGCTAACCTTTTTGTGCCAAAAGCAGGGCAAGCACAGGGGGGTTGCGCGCATGCGTGTCCGCGACCATAATGCAATGCCCTCCCCCTGTGGATGCGCGCACAACCACACACGCTGTGCAGACCTCACTCCAATTGGCCAGTTTGGCCATTTTTCGGCCTCCACAGACTTCAGGAGGCTTTCCTGAAGACTGAGGCAGGTCAAAGCTATCTCCCTCTGCCCTCTGGACAGGTGAAAATCAGCTGGTCAGCGCATCCATGCACACTGGAGTGACATAGGGCAACGCCTCACTTGCCTTCAGATATGGCTCTGCATGCCGCCTGTGACACGCATGCCATAGGTTCGCTATCACGGTTCTAGGGGAATTCTCAGCTGGCCCATCCTCATCCTCTCTAACCCTTAATGTTTGAGAAAGATAAGTCTGCCATTACTAGCAAATTTTTTAAAAAATGAATACATTTTATAGTTCCTGGATATGAGGTGTGAGAATAACCTTTGGAGTCAACCTAAATCACAAATGGTCTGAGTCAAAAGGAGGAATGTGGGTGGGGTAAGAGTCTCAGAAGAGATCCTCCATAGTTCTCTGGAGAGTAAAGGCAAAGCAAAGGAGAGGAGAAGACCTTTCAGACTTCCAAGATTTTGTCGCAGTAATTATACATTAAGGGTAGTATTATTACTCATGATTTTGTTTCCTCTAGGCTACCTTGTAGGACTGAAAGGCTGGATAGAGTTGAGATGTGTGACTTAATAGAATCAAGACTTCCTCAAGAGAAGAAAAAATATTTTTAAAAGAGCCTTTTTAGCTTAAAATAATCCCATGCAAAACATTCAGTAGCAAAGCAATAAAAATATATAATTGTTCCAATTTCCTATAGAAAAAATGTAAAGGGTTGATCTGTTTCCAATTCAAAAGCAACATAGTTATTGAACTTGTACAGAGAGAATAAAACCAGAAACAAAAGATAAGGCATAAGCACATACTGTGTCTTTCAGATACACTTTTCCTGAAACAGTGAAGGACAGCCTATAATAAGCAAAAATAAAAATCAGGAGGAATCTGGTAGCGCCATTTCTGACCACACATTTTATTTAAAAGCTTCCCTTCCAGATTCCGGGGGATTCCAGCAAATTAATTCTGAGACTGTTGAAGAAACTGCACTTATTTCTTAGCATCCATTCCCAGCTGCTACCCTTATTTTAAAAATACATTTTCTTCATCTACCGGTAGCAGGAAAGGAGTGGTTTGAAGATAATTTCCTTGTATATGTGATCTCAAGCTATGTCTTAGTCCCTTTGAATGTTGACTGATAATACTATCGTATGTACAGTACATCTGGTGATTCCTAATAAAGACTTTGTAGCTCAGAGTTCAACTGCAGGGTAATTGGTACTCTCGGAGCTTGGTTGTTTTCTTACAAATGTTTCATTACCCAGCTAGGTGACTAGAAGGGAATGGGTTTTGCTCTCTTTAATTACCAGTGGCTTGCCCTGTCAAGGAACCCCCAAGACAGGGCAGGCCACCAGTATAGAAAAAGAGAGCAAACCCCACTTCTAGCACTGATGATGTTACATAGTTGGGTAATGAAACATCTGTAAGAAAGCAACCAGGCTCAGAGCATCAAAGATCTCATGATTCCTAATAGAGATGTCACTAAATCCCATACTACTTCCCTAAGTCAGTGTAGCTGGCTTTCAGTGAATTTGGGGGTGGGTTGTGTGCTCTCTTGCACATTAATTACTAAGCCATGCTGGCTTGTAGAATTCCATACTTCCTGGATAATAAAGCAATTACAGCGAAGTAGAAAGGTGAATAACAAATATATATATATATATCTCTCTCTCTCTCTCACTCAATACCAATATATATATTTGTATTGACTTAAGGCAATAAACTAACAAGAGATAACTTGGCATTTTGAGTTTTAATTTTCATAATCCTTTTACTGCAAATAGCTAAATGGTAATTGTTGCCTACCCATTAGAGATACTGCTGTTAATTTCTGAATATCTGGTTGAAAATGCTTTAAAAAAAAATATATATTGCTTTTTTTCTATTATGTCACTGCTAGCCATGCTGGTACCTGTATTTACTATTTGCCTTGCCTTGCTTTGTTTCCTAGCATATACCCAGAAGTTCCCTCCTGCTGCCCGAGCAATTGGCCTTTCGTACTTACTGCACAGAAGTCAAGGAAGAAGAACCCACAAAGCCAGATGGTCATGAGATAGATTCACGTTACAAAGAAATGCCATGGGAATACTTGGAGAGTGAAGGTATGCATGAATAGAGGTAGAAAGGAAGAGTTTCTGTGGGTCTAGAATCTGATGAAAAAATGCAGATTATTCGGTAGGTGTTTTTTGTGTACATTTAGCTAGTTTTGGCTACATAACAAATCATGATTGAATAACTGGTTTACCGTAGTGTGTGAAATAAGTGTTTGTGTTTACAAAATGCCTACAGTAACAAAGATCGACAATGAGATTTCTTAATATGTTACATGTACTCACACAATATGATAGTAAAATAACAGGTAATCTTTGACTTATAACCAGTCACTCAGTTTTGCCCTGTCCCAGTGCACGACCACATTTTGGACACTCACCAATTGGCATTTATAGCCTTTTTTCATGTCCTAGGGTCACATGAACATGATTTATGACATATTTGCTGAAAACTGATGTTTTTCACTTAACAGCCAGGGCATTTGTTTAATGACTGCAGATTTATTTAACAACCATAATGATTCAAATAATGATCACTGCCAAAAAGATAAAATTTGGACCGGCTTTAAGTACGACTAATGAGCACACTCCTTTACACTTGTAAGTCGAGGACTACCTTCATAAAAAATAAAAATGAGCAAACAAACCATTACATAGTTACCTATGTTCATTCCTATTTAGCAACAGTATAATTAAAGATCACTGCAATTGTACCTTTGCCCTCACCAGAGTTAATTTCTGAGAACTCTTCAATCTGGAATAGCAGCACTATAAATAACTGGGTTCACATCTAAACCAAAACGCCTCACTTAGCCTGAGGTAGGAGCCCAAGTACTCGTTCTTCCAGAGAGAGAGAGAGAATGTGAATGAGAGAAAGGCTCATTCATGCTACCTTAATTTTCTTGAGGCAAAAGCAGGGAATCAGGCTACGTAATATCTTATGGGAGTACAAAGCTCATTCGTGTGTGTGTGTGCGCACACAAAAAGCTCATTAAAGGATGTTTCTTAGTTTTTAGGATGAGATAACGTGTTGGATTGTGCACACAATACAAAACACGTTTCATTTTGAATCTGGAATGAGCCATTGTCCTCTGGAACCTTTTTGAGTAAGGCTCAGTATAAGAGAAACAAAACGTGGTGCCTTTTGATTAATTCTAGATTTTAAACAAAACAAAACCCGGAAGGATCCTGAGTGCTTTTTTAGGATGCATTAGAATATGAATCACTGGCCAATTATCCCATGCATGGAATAATTCATACATACTACAGAACATTTTGCACAGCCCTAGAGTATAGGTATTTTACGACCTTTCTTGCCACAGTTGTGAAGTGAATCATTGCAATTGGCAAGTTAGCAACCCGATTGTTAAATCTGGGTTCCCCATTGACTTTGTTTGTTAGAAGGTCACAGATGGTGATCACATGACCCTGGAACACAGCAACAGTCATAAATACACACCCGTTGCCAAGTGTACGGTTTTTGATCACGTGGCCAGCAGTGGTGAAAAACAGCCATAAATCAATCTCTGCCCTTTTTACTTTGAACAGTCACTATACCAAGAGTGGTAAGTCATGGACTACTGTGATGTGAGTGTTTTGTTTTGTTTGGCTTAGGAAGCTCAGCAATTGTGAGTAAACAGGTAAATGTAGGGTTGTGTCATGTAATAAATCCTCAGGTGGCTTCATTACTCATGTTTTACATGTTTATAAGCTGAAGGCTGCTGCTGTGGAATGCTGTATTCAAGAAAGATGGACATACAGATGGTCCTGTATGAAGAGTCTTTGCTTTATGGGACAAAAGTTCCACATTTGTCAATTTTACTCATTGCAAGTTTGCTTTTCCTTTCTGGAACAATATTTAAAAGAATTTTGAGGTGGTTCCCAAACTTGTTCTGTTTCGGCATATTTTCCTGGTGTCCTAGTTTGCTTTTTCGGTTTCCTAGATTTGCTTTCATCTTTTCTGGACTGGGGCCTTTTCTTTTCTCCTTGGCTTCCTTCCAAGTGAGGCTGGAAAAAGGGAAGACCTATGCCTGGTTCAAAATATGGCAAAGGATACTGCTAATCAGAAGACAGCAGAGCTCTTAAGTGGACCAGTGGTCTTGTTTAGTATAAAATAATTCCTTCTGTTGTTTTACTCTGAAAGTCACACAGCCAGGGAAATTGCCTACTCTCATATCATGTTTCCTATTCCCTAATATCAAGGAAACTACATATATAGGGTTACCTGCAAAATGGATTCATTTGGTAAACTCAAGCCATGGTCTTTTCAGTGGTGGCCACTGCTTTGTAAATTTTTCCATGCATATAGATAAGATCACATCAGGTCTGACTATGTATGAGCAAAACTCCATTTCTTTATTATTCTTTCCATTAAGATACAGTCATTTAATGAGCTTAAATTACTATATATTTCATATATGAGGTAATACCAAAATTAATTGCTAAAACAATTTGAGAGCTGATTAGTTACCGTAGTTCTGAGAAAGGAGAAGCATGAGAAAGAAAGTTAAAATAACTCGCCTTGATTCTGTTTGGTATAAGAGGGGACAAAGGGATACACTGCTTGGCTTTCCAGGTTTCTGTTATCACACCCTACAACTATAAAACACCATTCCTGGAATCCTTGAGCTATTTCCTGACCTGACCTACTTCGAAGGGTTGTCAGTGTATATGAGATGGTAACTTACTGCTATATGTATGCTGAGCATATTTGTAAAATATTAGGTACAGACCATAATTTTCGTTTCCTTTCCCCTTTAGAATACATAACTAAATATGGCAACAATCCCGTCTGGTTAGGATACAGGCGTAATTTCAAGGGTCAGGTTCCACCACAGAAAACCCGGAAGATGTGCATTGTGAGTATATTCTGTTTATGTAGGTGACTGAATCCAAAGAACTGAGCAGAGTATTTGCTAATGCTTATAGCAATATCTTCCTTCCTTCCTTCCCCTTCTATAAATAATGCAAGGTGGTGAACATACTCCTTCCTAATTTCTCCACACCAACAACCCTTTGAGGTGGGTTGGGCTGACAGCTGGCTTTCATGCCTAAAGCAGGACTAGAACTCATGGTGTCCTGGTTTCTAGCCTGGTGTGTTCACCAAACTGGCTTTCTTTAATTTGTTAAGTAGTGTAAAAAACAGTAAAAATTGTATGGACAGTTGGATGAGGCAGCATATCCGTAATTTGTACTTGAAGGGATATTTCAGGCTTAAGGGATCAATTGTGTGTATTTTTATTAACTGTATGCAGTATTACATGGTTTGTTCCTGGAATATACCATTTTTTCTCATTGAATTGGCTAATCTGAATATTTGGGAAGAGAGAGGCAGATTCTTACTCTACAAATTGTAGGTGCTCATAAGACCATTGAGTTCAAATTCCTCTTCAGTGTGAGAATCCTAATTAATATATCCTCTCTGGTTTCTGCTTGAACCAATCAGGAAGAATCCATGGGGAGGCCAATTATTGTCAAACCAGCTGCTTGTTGTTTCAGTGAGACTTATCCCAGAATGCAGAACTATGGACTTTTGTTTATAATACGATTGCATTCTGGGACGATCAGTCTTCATCTTAGATTATGTGACATTATATATACAGTATTTTAACATTTTACCTTGGTCTCTTCTATGCTAAACATTTACAGTTCCTTTAATTTCTGCTCCTCAGACAATTCCCAGTTTCCTACTGACCCTTGAACTTGTTCCAGGTGTCTAAATGTTTCTTAGAGTAGGGTGCCTAACATTAGGCACATTATTTTAAGTAATCTATGATGAATGGGACATTTATAGCCTTTTCTTCTAATTTTTTACACAATAAATTGTTTCGTTCTGTCTGTACTTGCAGAGAAAAGGTCATGTCTGTGGGAATCCCTGTCCCATCTGTAGAGATCAACATCTTTTTTTGGATTATAGGGTAAGTAGTATATGGATTTTTTTTTCTTATATTTTTGTTTAAATATACCTAACTTATCTGAAAGTCCCCAAAGTAGAGATACAAACATGTTCCATAGACTAAATATAGAAAAAAGATGCCACAAATAATATAAACAATATAAAATTAGGCAGTTCTGGAGCAGCTGGACATAAGAATTATAGGGGCAGCATTGAAATGTTAATGGAAAACAATTGCCATAGCACCCACAAGTTAACTGGATGAACTTTTAATGGGAAGTTTGAAAGACTGATGCCAGTGCAGGAACAATTCTGGTCTATCTTGCCATCAGTGGTATTCAGGCTGCAACAAAACAGTTAGGAATTTAATAAATAAAAACAGTTGCATTGGTCGTATAAGCCATGTTTCCTTTTGTAACCAATGAGTAAAATTGGGCATGCCCTTTCATCTTACAGAATGTGAAGCTTCTTGAACAGTTTATCTGCCCCCACTCGAATATCATCCTCGATGCAACCCATACAGGTAACACAGCTATTGCATTTCATGTCTGCTCCATTTAATTCCCTGTCCCAGGTATTCTCTCCCTCTCCCTCTCATTTATGTAACTATTCTTATTCCTTCTGCTGTCCCCCTACTCCATACACAATGTTTATTGTTGGCCACATTTGCATTCATTTGCAAGCAACTACCGTATTTTCCAAAACCTTATATAGAAACTGTCCCAGTTGGTTTGCTACTCTCCAAAGCAAGATGCTAGGGCTTCGGAGCGACAGCATTTTAGTACAACATCCAAGGACCTCAGTTCAAAACCACAGGATGTCTGTTACCTCTTTTCTTGTGGGAATAGATAGCACACACAATCAAGTCCCGGAATGCAAATCAATCTAGAATTCACACAGTACTTATGTGACCTTTGGGACATATAATGTACTTGTCCTGTTGATTTGAGCCTGTGAACAAAGCAGGCTAGACCGAGAGACCAGAGATTTATCAGCATTACAGGAAGTTGCTGTTGCTAAATGAGAACTAACTGTATTACAGGTAGTTTTTTTGTTTTGCCTGCCATAATGATCTCTTGGAAACATGTTTTGCTCTTGCTTTGCAGGTGTGTGTATAAGGAAGCAAAAGGAGCTAGTCAAAGCCATTGATCAAGCGCAAGACAATGGTGAGTATAGCATCAATTGGGTCTGGAAAATAAGGCAGAGTTGAGTGGAAGGTGGCAAGTTCTTGTATGACAGGTTTTGCAGTTTTCATAGCATCAAGGGTGAGGATGGGAGTGGCTCACAGAAAGCTTGCACTCCCATTTTTACTATTTCTTTACATACCATTTGCCATTTTGCTGCCCAATTTCAGAGGGCGTGGTCTTGGAATGCTTTGGAGGTTGTGGATAGGAATGCTGCCTGCATGTCTTCACCCATACAAGCCATAAGTTATCCACCCTATGCCATGGTGTATAAGCTCATTCAATTCATAGGATATGCTAAGCCAGGCCCTCCCCCAACCTTCCATTAGATAGAAGGTGTGAACCCAGATCAGTCATGGTCATCTTTCTGATATGTTTTCTCTTGTGCCTCCTTTGTCAGGACTTCTACCAGTTAGCACTCCCTTGATCTCCTTCCAAGATGTGGATTGGAGCAACCAGCATCCAGCTGTTTCCAAGACTCCTCCATCCCCAGCTCTGTGTAGCAAGACATCGTGGTATCCTTGGTATGACTGGCAGCAACCTCCAGAAAAAAAAATTAAACTCTTCAGGAGGATTTACAAAGATTACCTGAAAGAAGAGAGCAACCTTTCATAAACCAAGCCCCAAAAAAAAGCAATTATAACATTCCCAATGAAGCCTGTTAACTGATCCTTAAAAATCCTCTGAAGTACATAGTTCAGCTGTTATAGGTCTGCTGTGTATTATTTTCCTCAGAAGGACTTCTAGTGTCAGTAAATTGAATGGAATTACTGATGATTTTGGTGATTGAACTTTCCTGGAAACAAGTGACTGAATGAGGGGCGGGAGAGGAAGTATAGGACAACGGCAAAGCAAAAAACAACAACAACAATGAAAACCTATTTAATGTGTTTATCTACAGTGTGATGAGGGTTTCATTTTACAATAAATCATGGTTTTGTTAAAATAGGCTGCTGTTGGCTGGATTCATACAAAAGTTAAACAGATTTGCTCACACCACACCGGCTTAGTACAGGGGTCTCCAAACTAGAGACAATACAGAACCTTCAAGGTAACTTTCTGTGGCAGTTGTTTTGAATCCAACAAATATTTGCAATTTTAGCAATTTGTAAAATTCAATGAAGGTATGCTGACTGTGCATCAGTTGTTAAAAAAAAAGGCCAATAGCATGTTAGGAATAACAAATGGTGTTAAAAAAATAGATGCAATTATCCTACTGCCTAAAGGTAGTAACCCATCTGTATAATCACATCTAGAATATTGTGCACAATTCTGGTCATCACACCTCAAAAAGGATATAGAGGAGCTAGACAAAGTTTAGATGAAGGTAGCTAGGATGATCAATGGGCTGGAGTGGCTTCCTGATGAGGAAAGGTTGGAACATGTGGCCTTTTTTTGTCTAGAAAGGAGTTGGATGAGGAGACATTTGAAGTTTACAAAATTGTACATGGTGGGGATAGACAAGAAGCTATTTTGCCCTCCTGACAATACTAGAATCCACAGTCAAGCAATGAGATGGAGTCCTAAAAGAATCGGGACAAACTAAAGAAAAAAATTTTTTGGGACCGACAGCAAAATTCAGCTTTGAAATCCACTACAACAGGATGAATTGCTAGCTTGGCTGACTCCAAAAAAGGATTGAACCATTGTCTAAGTTGATGGCAGGTGTGATTGCCTCTTGCAAGGCCACCTGCTGGAAGACTAGTGGATTCCCTTGAATAGTTGGTTACTCCTTGTGAGAGAAAAACTGAATTACATGGGCCAGGAGTCTTAATTCAAGTATTAGAGCCGAGGTGGCAAAGTGGTTAAAGTGGTGTACTGCAGGCTACTACAGCTGACTGTTAGCTGCAGTTTGGCAGTTCAAATCTCACCAGGCTCAAGGTTGACTCTGATTTCCATCCTTCCGAGGTGGGTAAAATGAGGAACCAGATTGTTTGGGCCAATAGGCTGACTCTGTAAACCCCTTAGAGAGGGCTGTACATGCACTGTGAAGCGGTATATAAGTCTTAAGTGCTATTGAATGAAATCTCTGAATATCCCAAATTCAGGATTCCAAATGGAGAATTTATCACTAATGAATATTGCGAAGTTACTATTTAAATACTTACAAGAGTCATAGGGCCTCAGTTCAATTTAGAAATATATTCAAAAATAAGAAGGCTAATCTAACAATCTGAAAATTCAAAAAATGCAGGGTACATATTCTGCAAATTGTTAAAAGTCTGAAATGATCAAATGACATGCTTATGTTCTTATGGGCCTTCATCTCAGTAAAATATATTTGATCTACTGATGATGATAACGCTACTGGTTAAAAGTACCAGCTAGAAACCAAAACTGAATTCTAGTCCTGTCCTAGCGCAAACCCAACTGAGACAGACTTTGGGCCAGTCTCTGAGCCCTAGGAAAAATGACACGCTTCTGATGAAAATGCTGCCAAGAAAACGGAATTGCCAGGAATCAAAGACACAAAAGTAAGAATTCATTAATAATTTTGGTGATTTCTTCCATAGGATATTTCAATTTTAAGAAAACTCTTTTAATTACATAATATATTAAGAACAAACCTAGGATGATCAGTGTACATTTTTCTTACATTAACACCGTAAATACAGTAACAGCATTCATATGCTGAGAAACGTAAACTCTTGCTCAGCAGTGGAAATATGAGAATGCTGTCAGGAATTTATTCCCTTAAAAAGTCAGTAGGGAACAGGATGTTCACATAAGACACATGTTGATTCTCTAATAAGGCAGAGCAACAAGCAATGTAATCTTGCATATTTAACCATTTAATTGATGTCACTTTAAACATTAGTCTTTCCTGCTGAGAACTGACTTCCTCAGTGATTATCTGGCCTGCAATTTCTCAATACACATGTCTGGCGTTGGTTATCCTGCAATTTTAGATAATGTGTAAAAGGAACACACAACTGAATATTTTAAGGGAAACAGATCAGTTGGTGTAAATGGATAACAGTCGAAACGGCTTGTCATGAATCCATATCTCTCTACTTTGTAACCATCCTCAATTTGGGAAGTATGTTAGTGTTAGAGCTAGATTGGTTGTAGGGGTTAAGACAATCAGGGTAGACACCAAGAAATAGAATTCTTTATTGGCCAAGTGTGATTGGACGCACAAGGAATTTGTGTTTGGTGCATGTGCTCTCAGTGATTTTTCTTAAGACATGAAAGCCAACTGATGCTTTTTCAAGGGGCAACTGGACTTTCCGGTTTTTCTTTGAAGACATTTCTCATCCAAGAAGCTTCTTCAGTTCTGGATGACTGAAAATCTCCACAGACATTCCGCAGTGTTTCTCAACCTTGGCAAATTTTAAGATGTTTGGACTTCCAACTCCCAGCAAAGCTGGCTGGGGAATTCTGGGAGTTGGAAGTCCAAACATCTTAAAATTGCCAAGGTTGAAAAACACTGAGCTGGAGCCTTTGAATCCGTTGCTCTCTCTCTCTCTCAGCCCAACCCACCTCACAGGGTTGTTGTGAGGAAAAGAGAAAAGAGTATTAGATACTTTCTCTCCCTTGAGTCATTTGTAAAAAAAAACGAAATAAAGGCGGGTTAGAAACAAAAGAAAAACCCGGCTCGTTATTTCGCTAAAATAGAACTTTTCAATGGAACCTTGACAACCGTTGTGGGCGTGGCTGCCCTCAGTCTGGAACGGAGAGATGCAGAAACCGCGGGGAACAAAGGAAATCGATTCGATAAAACTTTTCCCTTTTAAAAAGATGAGAAGAAAGGGTGTCACAAAGCCGGCACTGTCAAATATTCTTTTTATCGCTCAATGTATAGAATCGAGCCACCTCATTCTCTCTCACACACACACACACCCATCACTGATGCGTTCCATCCTCTTCCAGATTCCACTCCCAGCTTCCTTCGGAACTTGCCACGGATTTTAACAATCCAACCAACGGCCGAAGGTTCCCCCGGGTTCCACGAACGTCCCGCCCGATAACCGCCTCCGAAGGTCCCCCGCACTATTTGCACACGCGCGTTCCCGCCTTCCAGGCGAGGCGAGGCCGGCTCTGAGCCGAGCCTAGTTGCTATAGGCGAGTTTGGCGGCCCGGTTGCTAAAGGCGGAGCCGCAGCCGCGGCGGCGGCACGTCGCTCCGAGACGAGCCGGGGCTTTTTGCGTTGTTTAGGCGGAAGTCCTCGGCGCAATCCCCGGGCCTAAGAAAGAAAGAAAGAAAGAAAGAAAAGGACCCGGATGCCGAAAGTATGGAGTTCCCTTTCGACGTGGACCTGCTCTTCGGCGAGCGGATCGCGACGGTGGATCAGCATCTGCAGCCGTCGGGCAGAAAGGGAGCCGGACTCGCCGCCACTCACAGGTAAGGTGGGTGGGGGAATGGGGGGATCTTGGCGACAATGTAAGTCTCCGGAGAACGCCTGGCATTCCTAGGCATTGCCTATCTATTGCAGTTGGGAAATTTGTAGTTCTGTCTATGTGGTCAATGTAATATCTCTGCATTTTAATATTTTTCAA
>JANHFT010005710.1:80191-96900 GCA_032467955.1 Pseudoxenodon macrops | reverse complement strand
TACCTGGTAGGCAGATTTTTTCCCCTATTTTCCTCCCCAAAAACTAAGGTGCGTCTTATACTCCGGTGCGTCTTATACTTCGAAAAATGTGGTATATTCTGCATGAAGTTACTTGGAGAGAATTCATCAGCACAAGTTAGGAGTCATCAGGATGCCAATTACAGCCACTTGTATATCTCAGTTCAGGAGATAATGAAGAGACAGAACTGCTATCCCCGGTGCTCAGAGGCCATGAGAATGGATGGGGAAGGCTAATTTGCACAAAACTGAATGACTATGCATTCAAAAACCAATTGAGATCAATGATATTCCTTCTTTGATTCTGGACCATCCCATTCTTCCTGGATTAAACTGGCTCATAATTGGTACCTAAGTTCCTGCTTGAGAAGCTATGGCAGCTATGTCTAAGAAGCCCTTTGCACAACTTGAATCTTGGCACTAAATACAAGTATTTCTGGATGAAGAGACCCAGCTCACAATCACTTAACATCTTAATAACTTTTCCTTGGACTATTACAACTCACTCTACATAAAGTTGCCTTTGAAGCCCATCCAGAAGCCACAATTGGTCCAGAAAATAGCAGCTACTCAAGAAGTTAAGGGCATCTCTCCATTCAGACAATACCATTTCTCCAAGAGCTGTGCTAGTTACAAGTGACTTGCAATACAATTCAGGGTGCTGCTTGTCACTTCAAAGCTTCAAATGACTTAGGACTTGGATATCTACTGCTTTTCCTAGTAGCTTCTGCCTGTGGGGGGGATAATCTAATAGGGAGGGCACTCCTCAAGTCATCCCCTTGAAGGATGTGCCTATTTAGCAGTACCCCTTTTCTTTGAAACACCAAGGGTGAGAGACCAGCAATCAGTTTGGTACTTTGAAAAGCCACTGAGTCCTTGCATTTCAGGAATTATGAGAATGGTAGGTTCCCGCCCAACAGAGATTTTTTTTTACTAAAATGCTATTTCTCAGTGAGATGAACAGGACGATATCTATTATTTGCTTTACGTTATTACTTATTGTTTATATCTTTCTTGTTTACTATATTGTAACTGTGTACAGCATTGTGTTGCCATCTGGTGGCTAGGTCAGAGCTAATACTGCGAATTCTTCGGCATCCAATGGTAATAGCTTAAACCAGGGGGAAATATTAAAAAGGATTTTAATGTATAAAAATTAAGAGAGTTACAAAGAAATAAAAATATTCCAAACTGTATCTCTCCTCTCACTGAGAACTCCCAGAATAACAGTGGCTCAATGCTAGAGCCAGCAGGTAATTGCAAAGCACTTTTTCCCCCCGGAGGACTTTATTTCTGCACCAAGATTCAAACTTTCAGCAGCTTTTTATACCTTTTTTAAGGGACAGTAATGTAAACAATAACACTTGGAGATGGCTTGATAGCAGATCTTATCATAGACTTGATCACATCTCAGACAGTGGGCCTAGTCTCCGGGGTATGTTAAATAAGGCATCATCTCTAGCAGAACAGGATGGATTGATGACATTTTGTCAGTAACTTGGGAAACATTTGATCCTTTGCTAAGAATATTTTTATGGGAAACACCATTTCTACTGTGCAGCTGCTGCTGCTCCTTCTCGCCTCAGGAGGCGTCAGATCACACAGCTCCTGCTGTACTTTTTTCTCTTAATTGTTACAAGTAGGAATACCCATAAAAGGCTCAAAGGTGAGAGTGATTTACAGTACAATGGTGCAATTTACAAAGCTTGCTAAGTAACTTCTAAGCATGCATGCCGAGGAATTCATCAATACAAATTTTGTTAAATTACGCATGCTGTCTCTGCTGGCTAAGTAACCCCTGCCTGCCCTTATATGTGCAGTGAGGAAAAGGGTCCACACCATTTCCTGCTCACCAATCTTGTGTGATGCCACGACAAGTACTTAATGTTGTTTGCAATTAAAATGGCCTGTAAGCCTGAGTAAGTAACTAAATCCTTTTCCTCCCAAGCCTTACTCCCATCAGACATGTTTTAGGGACCTTTTTACAAGTCTCTTTACATTCTACCACTGAGCGATAGCTCTTCCTATAACATCATGACAAGAGGGAGAAACAACTAAATCAGTGACAGAGCATCTGCTTTGCATGTAGATGACCCCGTTATTAATCCCTAGAAGAGCGCAGGAGAGAGTTTCATCTAAGAGTCTGGAAGGCACTGCCGATCACTGTAAATAAGAAATAAATTAGAAGGCACACCAAAGGCAGCTGTCTTCCTAGGCCCAGTCTGATCCAAAACTATTGGGGCTATCCAAATAAATCTGTACATCGACAGGATTTGTTGGGAAGCAGATGTAGCACCAACCTTAGAGATAACCCTAACTGCAGTCTTTTTCCTCTGATATATATATATATAGGGGGAAATTGTCATTCTGTGGGGAAAATTACATTACAGAGCCTATTGCTATGAGGATAATATCTCTTAATTCTTGACAATAGGTGGTCTAGCCTTACTAGCAGAGATCGCACAGTGAACTAGGAGTCCTGGGAGTTATAATCATAGACTCACAGGATTGGAAAAGGTTGTTTAAATGATCTAATTCAGTGTAGGAATTCAAATTAAAAACTGCCCCAGGCAGGGGGAATTGCTCAGCTTGTAACAAACAGGAACCCACATCCTTTTTGGATAATGGTTTCTTCTGTTGAACTGCTCTACTAGAAAGTTAGGGTTTTTTTAACCATCAATTAGGTAATAACTTTGGGACCAGAATTGAACCTGTTGAGCACTGTGATGGCTGATATGAACTGCAGGACCATGGAAAGTAAAAAGACATACTGGGGGGGAAATTTCTTCCATGTTGCTGCCAAAAAGATAATAGTATGTGATCACAAAGAGTTAAGCCTGATTTGGAGTTTTTATCTTTAGATCTTTTTTAATCAATATTCTTACTAAGCCACATATTTACCATTCTGTGTCTGTGCATTTTCATTTCTGTTTCAGTTTTAAAAAACCATGTTGTGTTTGTCTCCAATTAAATTTTGTTGTGTTATTTTCAGCCCATTTCTTTAATCTATTAAGACTTTTTTGAATTTGTGCTAAGGTTTACTTGTTAACTGCTCCATCCAATTTTGTGATCTCCGCAGACCTGATAAGCATTCATGTCTCTTCCACTAATTTATCACAATAAACCTTCAATTTAACACGTCTTGATTTTACAGACTTCAGATGCAGTGGACTGAATCTGTCTGTACTGTATGCTGTATGCTTCTGTGCATGCATAATATCTCATCTGCCATTTTCTTATGTGTAAAATATGCAAAGACAGCAACATATACCTATGTAAAAGCTGTTCCATCATTTTGCACGTATGCACAATATGCAGGAAATTTGAATGAAGTCCCTAATACAATATGATTTTCCACATAGACCACATAAAGGTGTTCCATGCTCCTTGAAATATGAACATTTCCATTAATAATTTATTTATGTTCTAGTATCGGATTACTTATATTCACTTTTATCATTACCACCCAAGATTAGTTGCTCCTACAAAAGTAAAGACATTGCAAAAGTAGCAAGTGCTTTGCAGCTCATTTTTCTTAAAACAATCTATTGTTCCCTTGTATAAGGAAAAATAATTACCTCCTGCCTTTCTTCTGTTTATCTGCCAATGGCCAGACACTGTCTAACCTGGCCATAATGGGGAGGGGGAAGTTCCACAGTGCACTATAATATGTATGCGCACACACATACACACACACATTGGGAAGCCACAGTTCTGTGAGGAATTTAGTCATTTTTAACATTGTTTAGCCAGCACAATGGAAATTAGCAAGGACTCATCTCAAAGGAATTGTGCTAAAGTTAGACTAAAGTCCTCTCTTGCATCTGTTTCCTTTTTTTATATGGGCCTTGAATAAACTGGTATTAATCAGACTTTACCTATGGAAGAGATAGACCACAATAAATCGGGTCACCAATAGGTTTTGAACCAATCTGATGATAATGGGAAGTGTAACTTCTTCTGAGCAAAGCAGGAGAAAACATATTGCCAATGAGAGATAAACCACTGTGAAACCTTAAATCAGGAGTGTGATTTAAGATGTTGATTTTCAAGCAGACATACAGCAAAGAAACAGTGAACCTCCATATGTGTTCCTTGTCATTTTGGTTTCCTGACAGCAGAGTTGTGTGAAATTCTTTCAAAGAGAGTTTTAGGAAATGTTACAGAATTCACAATAAAATGCCCAAAGTACACAAATATGATCAGCAGTAATGATTTCAGGACTTTCCACCCGACAATCACATGACTCCTCAGATGTATTTGAGAAGAGAAATGGTCAAAGACAAAAGTGCACACCAGCAAAATTCAATACAGTATAGCAGTGTTTTTCAACCTTGGCAACTTTAAGATACGTGGACATCAACTTCCTGGCTGGGGAATTCTTAAAGCTGCCAAGGTTGAGAAACACTGCACTACAGGCTCAACTTTCTCACCTGCTAATCCAATTGGGACCAATACTGCCATATTTTTTTTCAGTAGCGATAGTGTTGAAAGAGACAGACTGCACGAACAGAAAGCTCTTTGTGTGTGTGCGCACATGTACACATTTTTCTCCATTTGAAATAACTCTCAGAACTTTTGTGGGAAGAAGATGCCTTTTTTCAATATTATGATCCATTCCATATCTAGACAATATGATTGTTTTATGTCTCATTAGCCTATATAGCACAGATCAATACAAAAAGGAAATGCTTCAAGCTGAAAGATAACAAGCCTTAATTTTCTTTTGTATTTCTAAAAGGTCAAGTGCTGTAAATACTGGCCAGATGACACTGAGATATATAAAGACATTAAAGTTACCTTAATAGAGACAGAGCTTCTCGCTGAGTATGTGATTCGAACATTTGCAGTAGAAAAGGTGAGCAAAGATACAGTTTTTCAATGTTTCTAGCCATGGTCTTGTTAAAATTAAGACACCTTTAAGTTTAATTTTTGTTCCAAAATTGTTTCTGGCTAAAGGCTGACTGTCTTTAATTGATTACTCTATTTATTTGTTGCATTGATTTAAAGAATGTCCAGCTCCAGATTCTGGGTGCTTTATATAATCAAAAAGACAAAACAATGACTGAGAAAGCAGTGCATATTTTATCTTGGGTCTAGTGTTCTTCAACATCTTCATAAATATCCTACATGAGGGATAGAAGGGAAATTCATCAAATTTGCAGAAAACAGAAAACTGGGGGGAATAGCTAACATTTTAGAAGATAGACTCAAGATTCAGAAGGAATCTTTGACACACTTGAAAGCTGGGCCCAATCCAACAAAATGCAATTCAATGGTAAGAAAAATAAGGCCCTACACATAGACAATAAAAACTAAATGCACAGGTACAGAATAGGTACAGTACCTGGCTGTACCAGTAACTCTGATAGGGATTTAGGTGTCCTAATAGATCACTACTTAAGTATAAGTCAACAGTGTGCTGCAGCTGCCAAAAAAGCTAATGCAGTCCTAGACTGCATCAACAGATGTTTCAAGATTACATGAAGTGATATTACCACTTTATACTGCACTAGAGAGACCCCACTTTGAACATTGCATCCAGTTCTGATCACCACAATATGAAAATGATGTTGAGATCCTAGAACGGGTGTCAAACTCAAGGCCTGTAGGCCAAATCCGGATTGCGGGGCGCTTAGATCTGGCCCGTGGGGCTGCCCTGGAAATAGTGAAGGACTGACCTGCATTGCCTCTGCCAGCGAAAACAGAGATCAGGAGGGCCATGTGCAGCCTTCACAAGCTTTGTTTTCACTGGCAGAGGATTGCAGGAGGCCGTCACAGTCAGAAACAGAGCTCAGGAGCCCGTTTTTGCTAGCAGAGCGCTCAGGCCACCACAGGTGCCCACAACACTAGTGATGTTGAACTGGCCATGCCTACCCCAGTCCCCCAGGTCAAACACAACCCTGATGCGTCCCACAATGAAATCGAGTTTGACATCCCTGCCCTAGAAGGAGAGAAGAGCAACAAAGATGCTAAGGAGTCTGGATGCTAAATCATACAATAAACGACTGAGGGAACTATGTATGTTGAGTCTAACAAAGAGGAGGATTAGGTGGGGAGATACGATAGTTTTCCAGTACTTGAGAGGCTGTCACAGAGTAGAGGGGGACAGCCTATTCAAAGCACAAAGCACAAGAACAAGACAAAAACAGGTGGAAGATCATTAAAAAGAGATCCAACCTAGAAATAAGGAAACATTTTCTGACAGTGGGAACAATTAATCAGAGGAATGGCTTATCTCCAGACGTTGTGGGTTCTTCATCACTAGAGGTGTTCCAAGTGACTGAACAGCCATTTGTCTGGAATGGTATAAGTTCTAGCCACACAACGGTTAGACTATAAGACCTCCAAGGTATTTCTCTTTGTTCTGAGTCCTATGACTAGAAATACCAAATACAAGAGAAGAAAATCATACCAAACAAAAAAAGTAGAGGTTCACCCACCACTCTATCAATACTTTCAGAAAATATCTTTTGTAATATCATGGAGGGGGGAATTCATGGGGGAATGTTATTCTACATCATACCAATCTCTTTTCTGGTAGCAAATAAGGTAGAAGATGGGAGTAAACTCCAAAAGTCCACAAATTTTAAAAGAGAGCTAAACGGAGTTATGTTCTTTCTATGTCATTTGAAAATGCTCACTGCTGCTGCTTTTGCTTTTTCTCTTTTTTCTCCTGCAACCAATTAACAGAGAGGCGCCCATGAGATCAGAGAAATCAGACAGTTCCACTTCACTGGCTGGCCAGATCATGGTGTACCATACCATGCTACGGGTCTTCTCGGATTCATCCGGCAGGTCAAATCTAAAAGCCCACCTAATGCCGGCCCACTAGTTGTACACTGCAGGTCAGTAGGACCTATTTTGGCTTCTTTAGTTGAGAAAGATGTTGGTCACTTTTTATTCTTTTTAAATTTAGCATAGCTAGAACTATCTGGGTGCAATTAATTTGTATGTCATATTTTTAATCGCTACAGTTTATGAGATATCATACCAAATAACAGGAAATAATGATGTATAATATTTGTTCTATGAATGTATCTTCCTCAACTGCAATAGATTGAAAAATCTGATTAGATTTAGACCTAATTTAAATGTTACAGAGTCCTTCCAAAAGCTTCTGGAATATATTTCTCCATGATGGCATTTTGAAGTCATTGGCACACAAGCTACTCATTTGAGCCACCATTCATAAAAGGTGCATGCCCAATATAACAACACAACACTGTTAACCAAACAAATGTGTTGTTAAATACATTTTAGGATTAGACAAATGGATTTTTAAAAGCAAGCAGCACTGATAATTAACAGGATCATTCCAGGCCTGGAAAGGAGATTTAATACTGCTTCAATCCTGAGGAATACTTTATGCTGCTTATTTCAATTGGAAAGGAATTTCCTCATTCATTCCAACTGAGATTTTCCATAAGGTAGATACAAGCTTCAGAAGATAATAATTTGGATATTTAAATGTTTTGCAACATAAAGTAGTTTTTTCCCCAAGAAAAGGGTGTCTTCTCTTCAACTATGGTGATTAAAACCACGTTATAAAACTGACATTTTGAGAAGATTTTATTCATTCTCAGTGGATTTCTTTTCCTAGATTTTCTGGACCATGGTCATCAAGCTGGCTTTGTGCCTAAGGCAGGACTAGAACTTACAGTCTCCTGGTTTCTAGCTTGGTGGCTTCACCAGGACACCAAAGTGTGTGGCTGGCACTCTCGGGAACTTTTTTTGGCATGTCACTCAAGAAATAGATTATCTTCCCATTTTGGTGAAAGGAATTGCTATTGTTAAAATAATAATAATTGTGCTTTTGTGTTTACAGTGCAGGTGCTGGCAGAACTGGATGTTTTATTGTCATTGACATTATGTTAGACATGGCAGAAAGAGAAGGAGTTGTAGACATATTCAACTGTGTCAGAGAACTCCGATCTCGAAGAGTTAACATGGTGCAAACAGAGGTATTCTAAGCGTTCTCTCATTTTCAATTGTCGCATTGGATAGAATGAAAATGCCTCTTGTTTTGTCACATATTTAAATTTAAATGTCAGGTGCCCTGCAACTCTTTCATTATTATTATTATTTATTAAATTTATATACCGCCCTTCTCTCAAAAGACTCAGGGCGGTGAGCTTCAATACCTTGATTGTCTGGATATTATGCTTAACAAAGTAGCAGCATATAGCCAACCACAAAAAGCTATAGACCTGATTGGACCCAATATTTTGGGTTATATCGGTTTTTGCCTCCGGGTCGTGGACGTCAAGTTCAGGCATTTTTAATTCTTATTTTCTTAGACTTGTAATAAGAAAACAAACTGAACAGTTTTAAAACTTTTGGTTGGAATTATGTCAGATAGAATAAGTAGTGTTAGATTTGGCTATGGAACATTGTTCCAACTGTCTGATTTTTTCTCTCTCTAGGAACAGTACGTATTCATACATGATGCAATACTGGAAGCCTGTCTATGTGGAGATACCTCGGTTCTAGCTTCACAAGTTAGATCAGTCTATTATGAAATGAATAAACTTGATCCTCAAACCAATTCAAGTCAGATCAAAGAAGAATTTAGGGTAAGTCAATGATTGAAGCACATTTCAAAAGCCAAATATTACAAAATGGCCGTAGGGCTAAATTTAGCTAGCTTAATTTTTTTATATTATTCTATGAAGCATAAATTCTCTTCAAATTTAATTCCCTGGAAATCAATGTAACCCTGAAGACATATTCATTCTTGAGTAACTTTCTGTCAAATTCATTCTATCTTATTTTGATAGACTCTAAACATGGTGACCCCAACTCTTCGGGTAGAAGATTGCAGCATAGCACTTTTACCCCGGAATCATGAGAAGAATCGGTGTATGGATGTTCTTCCTCCAGACAGATGTTTGCCTTTCCTTATCACAATAGATGGAGAAAGCAGTAATTACATTAATGCTGCACTGATGGATGTAAGCTCTTGTCTTGGTTTTATTAGCTAAAAAGGTATCTGCCTGATACCAAAGAAACTGGAAAATTGCAAGAAGTTTGGCCCCATAAAGGGCTCAAATATTTCAAATAATGCTTTCCTGAGTTTACTTTAAAAATATTAAAACATTCCAATATGTTTAGTATAAGTTATATAACTGCTAAGGTATGAAAATATTTGTTTTAAAAGGTCCAGCCAACTTTATATTTCATAAACCTTTTTTTAACAAGCAAGCATCATACATCAAGTTTTGTATATTACATTAGCCAGTTGGGTGTCAATACTTAGTTGATCACAAAAATGCTCAATAGAGTCAGACCTCGTCAGTGCATGGATAAAAGAACAGAAAAATACCAAAAGAAGAAGAAGACTGAACTGGGAAGCCAGAAATAAATCTAAAGAGAGGCAACTGCAAGCCAATTTATATTGTTGCCAAGATTCATGCAGATGTGTCCCTAAAACCTCTTGGAATTGAAATTGGTTTGAAGGATAACCTTTATTGTGATAGTCCTGGACAGTTTACCAGTGGTTCAGTTCATACAACAAACCAAACCAAAACTGAATAAATAACAAAACAGATTCATGCAATATGCGAATTTAATCAGTATGCCTCATATATAATGGATGCATATTAACTGTGAAGAGTAACTCATTATGCAACTAAGGCTACAAGTGTATACATTCTTGTTGGGGTTTGTTTCAAAGTGTGTGTGTGTCTTTGTATACATACAGTATCATGCACACGTATATAATGAGACTTTAGGGTAGCTAGTCAGCATAATAATATTGGGAGAAAATTGTAGTTTTCTTTTTCATTTTCATAGTAATGAATAGAGGACGAAAAAAGCCTGCTGGCGTAGATAATACACAGGCCATTACTTCAGTCAATTGATTCTTTTCTAACTGAATGAACATTTGCTAAGGATACTTTTACCGCTATCCACATTAAATGCAGATATGGAAGTTTTAATACACTTACATCACTTAAGTAAAAGGACACTTAAATATGTTTTTACACTCTTTAGAGATTTGTGGAGTATCTCTGACATTTTAGAACAGCAGTAATTAAGGCTGTCACAGATGTATACACACATGCCAAAATGCAGACTTCAGAAAAGAACAAAGACATTCTCAAGAATCTTCTATGAAAGCAATCTTTTCGATACAACTACTAGTTTCACAGTTAGCACTTATATCGTTTATAATAAAGATACGTGGAAAGGTTGTATGCTCAAAAGGTGGGAGTATCACATTAGTGATTATGCTAGTGATTGACATTGCCAACAATATCCAACATATAATTGTACATTATATACATTGCAGTCAGCAAAGCCCTTGCCTGTAGTAGCCACTTTTACTTAATCCTTCAACCTGCTGCCCTACAGTTGTAGACCTTAAGACACACAGCTCTTGGATACATCTGGAGGGAACCAGGCTAGAGATGTCAGCCTTATTTCATGGCTGTTTCCTCTTCACCCAGGAGTTGTCAAATAGTACACCTCAGGCCATACAAAGTAACATGGCAGACATAACAACATAATTAAAACACTGCCCCTTTTTTATATGGGTTGACATATATTAAAAAGGAGCAAGTATGATCACAGCTGCTATCTTGGTGGTTGTTTTAACCCATCGCCCTAGTACCAATCTATTCCTAAAATAAGACTTGCTTCCCATTCCTTGTCCCTTATGTTTGATGGCATTCTGCTAATGTACACATGTCACCAGGGACAGGAACCTTTGGTGCAGCTTTAAGACTATATCTGTATAAATTCACTACGTCCAAGTTCCGTTGGAAGACTGGGATTTAAAAGCAATTCTGTTCCGAAAATTCTGGACAGCTATAAGTGCTTCCATGCCAGTTCAGCAGAAGCTTTTTCTTCTGTGTCCAAAACATATAGAATATCATTTTTTGAGGAAAATATTATTCGTATTCATTTTTTTCTTATATTTATTTTCTTACTGTAGCTTTGATCCTGACTTTAATCCTCCATTAAAATATCCTTATTTTTCAGAGTTATAAACAGCCTTCAGCTTTTATAGTCACTCAGCATCCTTTACCAAATACTGTCAAAGATTTCTGGAGACTGGTTCTAGACTACCATTGCACATCAATAGTGATGCTGAATGATGTGGATCCAGCACAAGTAAGTCAAATACATGAATTTAGTGAAATTACTTGCTTCGTATGTAATGCCTCCTTCAAGCTGAGTTTGACTTTAAGGGACTTCTCTTGATAAAACAGGATAGAAGTGGCTTTCCATTAACTTCTTTCAAGATGTTCTTTTCCAGCTTCCCAGTGTAGTTTACAGTCCTGGAAATCTCCAAAAAGTCATCAATATGTTCTTCACTGATTACAGAAAGGCCTTTGGTTATGTAGACCAGGGGTGTCAAACGCTATTTCATTGAGGGCTGTATCAGGGTTGTGTTTGACCTCAGGGGGCTGGGGTGGGCGTGGCCAGCTTGGCATCACTCGTGTTGGGGCACCTGTGGTGAGCTGAGCGCTCTGCCAGCAAACACTGTCTCCCAAGCTCCATTTTTGCTGGCAGAGGCACCGTGGGCTGGTGCTTTGCTGTTTCCAGGGCGGCCCCATGGGTCAGATTTAAGCATCCTGTTAGCCGAATCTGGCCCACGGACCTTGAGTTTGACAACCCTGATGTAGACCTTATCAAACTGTGGAAAGTCTTTGGGACAAATGTATCTTGTATTTTATGTATACTGAGAGCATATGCACCAAAGACAAATTCCTTGTGTGCCCAATCACACTTGGCCAATAAAGAATTCTATTCCATTCTGTTCACTGGATCTTCATTCTGTTATCTTTATTGCTTTTGTGCATGATTCTCCATAGAGGGTGGAGCTAGCATCCAGGCATGAGAATTCCCTCGTCCTCCTAGCCAGTAGGACTGAGTCTTTCAAAGGTATTTAACCCGCCTCTGTTGCTAGGATACCCAGCTTTCACTCAGTCCTCTGATTCGGACAGACGTGTGGTGACTAGCTCCTCTCTCTATTGAGACTTCTTTCTTCCTAATAGCTGATGTCTGTTTTCTTCTAGGTTTCACAGTAAGTCAACTTTAAATTTAAATGGAGGCAGCATCTGTGGGCTAAGTACCCAGTTTGTTCCTCTGTGTTCCCTTGCCTTTTGCCCCATGCCTTTGGGTGGCCCAGGTAGCCAGAGGGGTTTGATTCCCCCAATGCAGCCACCGGAGTTTCAGGACGCTCCATTCCAACTTGGCTCTATTCCTTATTAAGGCACAGATAGTGTGGGATCTCTAATCCGTTCCCAAGGGCAGGCAGCGTGGCTGGAGGAGCTTCTCGTTCCCCTCCGAACGCCATTGGCGTCCACAAGCAGTTTTTTTGCATCTAGCAGATTGGCGAAGCCGGATTGCAACCGCAGTCTTTCCCAGGGACCCTCGGCCACCAGAGCTCACACGTTCTCCCCGCCAGGCAAGGGGAGCGACAGGAGGCCATTAGCACCAGGCTCCGTCGTTCGTGCCTTTGATTATAGCCACCATTTTGAACTGCCTAGTGCCGGGCGCCATTTTGTTTGGGTAGCAAAAAGCAGTTTAAAAGATTGACAAACCAGCAGTTTTTGCTCTAATTGGGGGGCTGCGAATTTACCACAGGCATTGCCTGCAAATAGCTAGCAAGGCAGTGACCTCTCCTACAGACCTCCGAGAGCCCGATCACAGCCCAGCAGCCATTTTGAAAATCGGCAGCCATTTTGAAAGTCCCGGTGGCCATTTTGTTTTGGAATTAATTTCGGCGGCCATTTTAAATACCAAATTTGGCTTATTCATTTGGCACATATCGTTCCAAACCAGTCCTCTGACTTAAATAATAAATTCAAACAACAACAACAAAAATATAAAAAAGATAAAAATAAAGGACATAAAGTTTAAGTATAGCGAAATACCCAACATGGGTAAAAAGGCTGGCCGCAAGGACAACTGGTCCAAAGGATCTTCCAGACCTGAGGAAGGCCCCAGCATGTCCACCGACGACAGGGCACATAGGCACAGTCATACTAAACTGGCTAAAGGCTCTAAAGCCATAGAACGTGACGAACGTCACAGGAACAGGGCTCTAGAGCGAATCTGTGCCGAATCCTCCACTACTGCTCCATCAACCGTTCCCACGGGATTACCGTCCTCCCCTCAACATTTGGGGGTGTCCTCTGACCAACTTTCCCTGGATCAACATGATGTAAACGTTGACAACCCGCAAATCTGGGGAAGGCCTTCCCTGCCACCCCAGACTACAGAAGCCCCTGGGTTGGAATCAACAGATCCCCCCATGACTGGCCAAATGCAGAGCTTCGTAGCAGCTGCTATCCAGAAGGGCATATCAGAGGGGATGAGACAGATGGAAGCAAGGCATCCTCAACCATGGGCATCCACCCCTTTCACTGATTCTACAGAGCCCAGACGCAGACCAGCTTCTAGACACAGGGCAGATACTTCCCCAGAGGATTCTGGGGATTCATCGGTTGAGATGTCAGATGAGGGTCCCAGAGATCTTGACCTCTCGGAAGATGAGGGTACGGCCCCTGACCCTCCGGCCATTTCAACCCTGTTCCAACCTACATTATTCAAATCCCTGCTATTTAAGGCCAAATCTTCGGCCAACTTAACACCAGCTTCCACCACTGACCCAGCACACCCACAACCGTCATCCCTGTTTATGGAACCAACCATGGAGGTAGATGTGGTCCCTGCCTCACAGATATTTCATTGCGCCAGCAATGGCCCAATCCAATCTCAGGAGCCATGCCATCTACTTCTGACAAGAAGTTTTTTAGCATTGAAACTGACCTGGCGGACTCCCTGAAGCCACCTGTCATCGATGCACCTGTGGCATCTATCTATTCCTCCACCACAATGCCTGGTGATGCGGCTGAATTGCTGAAACTGGAGGACAGGAGGACGGAGCAGGCCTTGCTCAAAACTCACCAGTCACAGCCTAGGCTGTTAAGGCCTCTACTATTGCCTCCTTTTTCTCACAAATGTCATTGCTATGGTTTCAGCAGCTCCAGAACAAACTGCCCGCATTGGACACTCGACTTCACCAAGATGTCAACAAACTCCTGGCTGTGGCCCAATTTACGGTGGACGCCACTCTCCAATCAGCTCGTTTCGCAGCCAGGGCTATTGGCTCCTCTGTGGTGGCAAGAAGAATGCACTGGCTCCACTCATGGCAGGCAGACACACGCCACAAATGGCGGCTGGCTTCTTCCCCATTCAAGGGACAACACTTATTTGGCGAAGCTTTGGACCCGACTGTCATCGAGACCAAAGACAAGTGCAAGATCCTACCAATCTACTCCCGCAGGAATACTTACCGTTCAGCCCCATACCACAGGAGACCATTTCGTTCTCCAGAGCCATTGACCTCATTCCAATGAAACCCAGGTCAGTATGGAACCAGACAGTGACAGGGGCAGGTCAGACAGTCAAGGGGAAGACAGCTCAGGTGGCCCTTTCGAGGGGGGGCGGCCCTTTAGATGCCCCAGATAGTACTTCCTCTGACCCACCCATCGGAGGGCGCTTAACATTCGAAGTGACAGATGGGTTCCGTTAACCTGGTTGTCCACGCTCCTGGGTAAGATGATTTCTTGTATATCCATCACTCTCTGGGCTCATCTACATTCTAGGGACTTACAGTGGTTTCTCCTCCCTTTCCAGAAGTCAGGCCAGGGGACCATGACGACAAAGGTCGTGCTTCCACCAGCTGTGCAGCTCTCCCTCAAATGGTGGATATCGCCAGCTCTGTCCAAGGGCAGCCTCGTCCAGGAACTGCAAAGGCTTGTGATCACAATGGATGTGAGTCTGTCGGGATGGGGCACCCACAGTCTCTTGCAAATCACCCAGGGTTGTTGGTCCGAGACAGAGAGGATTCTCAACATCAATCTGCTAGAACTCTGGGCAGTGTTCCTGGCCCTGAGACGACTGCGACACTTGACATTGGGGCACCACGTCCTAGTGCTCATGGACAACGTGAGCACCAAGGTGCACATCAAACGCCTGGGAGGGATGAGATCCCGCTACCTCATGAGGGAGACGAAGAAGCTAGGCCTATGAGCGGAGCGTCACCTGCTCTCGCTATCTGCAGAACACATCTCTGGGATCTCCAACATGCAAGCAGACTGGCTCAGCTGGGCGACTGTTGACCCAGCGGAATGGCATCTCCATCCAGCCACCTTCCACAAACTAGTTCAATGATTCGGTCTCCCAGTGGCAGACCTATTCACTTCGCCGGAGAATGCCCATCTCCCTCGGTTCTTCTCCAGATATCAAACTCGGGGAGCGGAAGGGGTCAACGCGCTATGGTGCAAATTGCCTCCCAGACTTCTCTATGCCTTCCCTCCTCTCCCTCTCCTCCGCAGAGTCATGTCCAAGCTCCTGGACGAAGGGGCGGAGGTGATTCTCCTGGCCCTCCATTGCCCCAGGAGGCCCTGGTTCGCGGACCTGAAAGCATTGTCGGTGTCCGAACCTTGGCCGATACTTCTCTTACCACCGCCACTCAGTCGGGGTCCTACAACACCTGAACCCCCAGTGGCTCCGACTGACCGCCTGGCACTCGAATGGGTCGCTTTAATACGCCAGAAGGTCACGATCCAAGCTTCCAGATGTCTGTCCATACAACAGATCTACACAGCGACCTGGCGGATCTTTTGCACATGGTTCTCCCAGAATGCTTGCTCCCCGGTCTGGCTGGACAAGAGTCTGATGCCAAACACTCTTTGTAGACAAGTGGCGGCTTTATCTTCAGTGCTGGCTCGTTTGACTCTTTGGCTCATCATCCGATAGTGAAAAGGTTCCTATGTGGGGCTACAAACATTTGTCCCCCGGTTGTTCATCGATACCCAACTTGGGGCCTTTCTAAAGTCCTTACCTCCTTGACCACTGGACCCTACGAGCCCTTACGCAAGGCCTCCCTGCGCTTCCTCACCTGCAAGGTGGCCTTCCTTGTAGCAGTCACATCCGCAAGGAGGATCTCCGAGCTGGCTGCCCTGTCGGTTCGACAGGATTTATGCACCTTCCACCTAGACAGAGTGGTGCTCTGCCTAGAGCCTTCCTTCCTTCCTTAACTCAACTCCTGGTTCCATAGGGCCACTCGTTCTCCCTAGAACGACAGTGGCACACTCTGGACGTCTGCAGGGCTCTCCGTATATATATCCGCAGGACAGCGACACTCCGCAGGATGGAATCTCTATTTGTCTCCTTCCTTCCTTCAAAACTGGGTCATAGAGTCCAGCCGTCTACCATCGGCCACTGGATCAGGGAGCACAATTGCCAAGGCATATGACATGTCATCCACTCCAAGACCTGCATGTATCACAGCACACTCTACGCACAGTGCAGCAACCATGGCGGCATGGGCAACCCAGGCATCCATCGAGGAAGTGTGCAAGGCGGCCACATGGACATCTCCTTCTCCATTCATACGCCACTACAAACTCAACGCCTTTGCTTCAGCGGATGCAGCGTTTGGACTCAAGGTTCTACAAAGAGTTCACCAACCATAATTTAAGATTGCCAGGCCTTGCCCACCCTATAACTCACGGATTTGGCATGTCCCATGCCTGGATGCTAGTTCCATCCTCTATGGAAAAGGGGCATTGGTCTTACCTGATAAGCTCTTTCTTTCTTTTCTTTTTTTTTAAAACAATTTTTATTTTCCACAATATTAATTTTACATTTCATTTTCATATATCATA
>JANHFT010005710.1:59193-76808 GCA_032467955.1 Pseudoxenodon macrops | reverse complement strand
CATCACTTCTTTGCCCTAATGATCTACAAAAAGAAGTGATGTCGACTTGGCCATGTCAAGCCACACCCACCAAGCCACACCCATAGAGCTGGTAGGGGAAAATTTTGAATGTCACCCCTGGTTTGCAGACTGCATGTTATGCAACATGTAGACTGCCCAGAGTTTTGTCATCAATGGCAGGATAAAAACTATGTAATAAACAACCAATATATAAATATTTTGAATAAAGATCAATATTTGTTTTCTGCTTGAATTCCCTAAGGTTATGTTCACCATGGTGAGATATATATTCTTTTGCCCACAATAGTCATATTGATATCAATGACAAAATGCTTTGGAGATTGAAGTAGCTCAGGGATGAACTAAGTCTGAAATACCAGGAACAAATTACCAGTATCAACAGGCCCACTTGAGGTCAATGGCAAAGTGTCCTGGTTGAAGCAGTATCCCTCTAAAATAATTTGCCAACCCAAAACTGACCATAGCCTCTTACAGTTTCAATGTACCAGCTTTGCTATTAGAAGTTAAGGCTCGTCAGAATAATTCAAATCAGCATCTGTAGATTCAAAGCAAGCAGCTGATTTGTTTAAAGCATTTTACTCATGTTCAAAATATTTACTTCTTGTATTTGCAAATGCCAATCAGAAATCCAACCAACGATTCCATGTTGTCATTTCACATTTGCTGCCGGCACCTGGGGAAACCATTTTATCTGCAGAAAAGTGAAGGCAGTAAACAAATGTATAACCAATCCCTTTTCAATATATGGTATTTCTCTCTTTTTCTTATTTGGCTGTTTTTAAATTAGAGCATCATCATTTCTCGTCTACACATCCAGCTGTCAGAGCAGAGAGATACAGATTAGAGAAATTTCTACCTGTCAAGGGTAGAGGGTAAAAGCCATATAAAATCATACACAACGGGGGATTATGTAATGCTATGTCTGTGTCTCTCTGCTATAGAGTTTAAGGGAAGGTAGCCTTTATATAGCTCTGTGTGTGCGTGTGTGTGTGTGTGTGTGTGTGTGTGTGTGCTTATGTGCCTTCAAAACAGTGTGGACTCCTAGCAATTGTTTGGACAAATCCTTTTCTTGGTCAGGTTCTTCAGAATTGGCTTGCAACTGCCTCTGCCCTACAGCTGAAAGAGCATAAGTGTTTCAGGGTCACCCAGTTGCTTTGTACCTAACATGGGACTAGAACTCATGTTCTCCGGGTTTCCACTACATCATACTGGATTTCTAGTATACCATGAAATAGTTTATATATATATCACCAAGTAGCAGGACCTGCTTAGTTTCTAAAGTTAATACTATATCAAATAATCGAAAGTGCAAAAATATGTCAGTTCAATTCCCATTAAAGAGTCTGAACCAGCGGTGGGATTCAAATAATTTAACAACTGGTTCTTTGCCCTAATGATTTCTTCCAGCAACCAGTTCACCAAAATGCTCAGAAAGTTAATAACCAGTTTTCCCGAAGTGGTGCGAACTGCCTAAATCCCACCACTGAACCCCATAAAGGAGAAACCTGGTTAAGGGGAATTGCAATAAAGACAAAAGCAGTCGATGCCTCCTTATAGAAAATATGATTTCTTATCAAACTCTTAGACTCTTTGGTTTATAGTTTTGCTTACTCCTCTGTATAATGCCAGAAATTTTTAATAAAAACTGAACTAGTCAATTCTCTATAAAGAACTTGTTGAAACCTATCTGAAGCACTGGGGCATGATAGGTTATTTTCCTACTGCTGCTTATCTTGTTTGCAAATGCTCCATCATCAACATGTGTTAATTAATGTAAAGAAATGAAACTGTGGCCAAGCATTTCATATTTTAATTGATCTAATTTGAACATTAACCTTGAAATAATAATCCATTGTATACTCACTTCTCTTGGCTTTTGCCTCATTTTTATTTCTATTTTTTGTGTTACTCATTTACTGGTTTAATATTACTACCATCCTTTCCTTTGTTAATAGCTGTTAATGTGTTATATAAATATGGTAATTAAAAGTTGCTATCCTGCAGCAGTGGCAGCTTGACACTGGAATGCAGATTTTTTTCTGTTTTGCAATATATTTGCAATTAGAATTCCTGCCTTTGTTTTTTATAGAATCCTGCATGAAATAGAATATAATCTTATATCTTTATACTACTATAATTTGTGGGACACAGTGGCTCAGTGGCTAAGACCCTGAGCTTGTCAATCAGAAAAGTCGGCAATTCAGCAGTTCGAATCCCTAGCTCCTCGTAACTGAATGAGTTCCCATTGCTTGTCCCACTTCTGCCAACCGAGCAGTTCGAAAGCATGTAAAAATGCAAGTAGAAAAATAGGGACCACCTTTGGTGGAAAGATATTAGTATTCCGTGCGCCTTTGGTGTTCTGTGCGCCTTTGACATTTAGTCATGCCAGCCACATGACCACAGAGATGTCTTTGGACAGCGCTGGCCCTTCGGCTTTGAAACAGAGATAAGCACTGCCCCCTAGAGTTGAGAACAACTACCACATATGTGCAAGAGGAACCTTTACCTTATTAAAGTTTGTTTCTGTTTGTTTGTAAGCTTTAATTGAGCAAAATGGTGGATCATAGGACAAGAATTTTTGGACTAACCTATCTCAAGTGGACATACAGAATGCATCCAATTCTGGGAGCCATCATTCTCATCGGATTGAGATTTGGAAAACCTGTGGTCCTGTGATTCTCATTTCAATGTTTTCTGATAATTTCTTAGAAATCCCTATGAGAAGCTGGCAAAAAGTCTATATTCACTCATGATTACTGCAAGTCCAAGGCAAATGGGCAAATAAATGATTGAAGTTGAGTAAGGAAAGATCTAAAGAAGTGTAGCAAATTTCAGAGGGGTACATGGGGTGCATGAGAAGCATAATAATGATTAGGGAGAATGCACAAGGGACTGAGGGATGCCAGAGAGGTGTAGGGATGGTGTCTGAGGTTGCAGGTTGTGGAAGGTACATAGAGACACAGCCTAGGTTGTGGAGGATATACAAGTGGGGGCTGTACAGATGGGAGACTTATTTGTGATCTTCCCTGCCAGCTTCCTCACTGAGTTTATCCTTGGTACAATAATTACAATAAAATTATTAGCTCATTTGTTAGTGTATACAGGAACTGTTTTATTGGCACTTGTATTTTGATTATCAGGGAATATATATATTTATATGAATGAGAATGTGTGTGTGTGTGTATATATATATATACAATCCATTAATTATCTTAAATGTTTATAATTCTAAATGCTTACATTTTGTTAACTTTTTTAAAGCCATTGATCAAAGCAAAGAGTTTCCAAGCAGTTTTTTATTCAAACTTGGCTGAAACGTACAGTACCTTTTCACTGACAACTGCAGAAGGAAATTCTGAAGCTGCACCAAAGCTTGTGGCAGAAAACACATTGCCAAAAGGCAGCAATTTCACTTCCAAGACACATTCAATCTGCTATCATATGGAATAAATGTATACAGAGAGAGCGTGATTCAACACTCTTTCAACTGTAATACAATAGATCAGCATTTCTCAACCTTGGCAACTTTAAGCTGCATGAACTTCAGCTCTCAGAAATCTGAGAATTGTAGTCATCTTAAAGATGCCAAGGTTGAGAAATACTGCAATAGATTACAAGACTACAAAAGGATATCAGATGAATAATTCATACCTTCATTGGATGATACATAATCCAAAATTAAGCATTTTGTCACCCAGCCTCTGGGATGCTCCTTTGCTTACTTTTGATATAAATTCTAGCACCACAATCTTTCAGACTGTTTTAGGCTGACTGGTTCCAATTAGCTATATATGTTGCCAAGATACTCTCAATCTTATATGGGAAAAGACCCAAATACGCCAAGACTTGCATACCTATACCCGTGAAAACCTACAAAGACATATATATATATATAATATATATATATATATATATATGGGATCAATGCATTTAGTACAAATACAAATCACAGACCATTACAAAGTATGAACTCTCTTGAATGTTGCAGAAATGGAGTAATTTCTGGTCTAATCAAGATGCAGTGATCTTTTATGGAGAGAAAGATAAGGCAGACACCCTGAACACTGATGCTTTCATTGAGTGCCATCTACTGGGGCTCAAGTGAAAATAAGAACATCCCTTGCTTGCAAAACTCAGTACAGAATCAGAAGGTGTTACTAAAGAAGAACAAGAAATGTAGGCAATACATTTGTGCATCAAGTTGTTGTCAACTCTTGACAACAATATAGATGGCCTGGTCTTTCTTCATGGTGTACCCATTGCCACATTAACTGAATTAGGCAATGCATATTCATAAAAATGGCTTCACTGCAGAGTTCTTGATGCTCTTTGAACTTGGTTATGGGATCACATATATTTCAATACCCAATTAGATAACATCATCAATGTTAGAGAGTGTAGCTTATCCTGCTGTAGTTAGTGGAGTGTGGTTTTCTCCTTGGTAACTCCTTACTTTGTTGTTGCTGTTGTTGTTAGCTGTGAAGTTGTGTCCGACCCATAGCGACCCCATGGACAATGTTCCTCCAGCCCTTCCTGTTCTCTACCATCCTCTGGAGTCCATTTAAGGTCAAGCCTACTGCTTCAGTGACTCCATCCTGTCACCTAATTCTCTGTTGTCCCATTCTTCTTTTGCCCTTAGTCATATGTATGGTCTTTTCCCGTGTAAGATTGACATGAAAATAGACCTGAAATCACCAAGACTTGCATGTATATGTATATGTATATGTATATGTATATGTATATGATGTATATGTATATGTATATATATATGTATAAATGCTATAAATGTTTACGTATATGTTAAATGTGTAAAAGATATTTTAAAAATCAGACACTGACTGGTATATTCCTTTAATTTATAGCTATTCACAATGTGATCTACAGTTTGGCATGGAACCCCACAGTCACACTGAGAGGAGGATATTATGCCCCATTTATAGATGGAGTCCCTTCAGATGCCATATGAAGTATGAATCCTATTCAGGATTTTTCATTGCTGATGTCGTAATTCAAAGCTTGACACTTTTTTCGCAGGATCATGCCCTTACTGACAAGCGAATCCCCAATACTAAGAATGACACCAGACTGATACTCACAAAAACCACACAAGATATCACCAACAAATATCCACGCAAAAAACAAACCCACACACACACACACCAAAGAAGAGGCACGACCACAGACCAGAAGTCAAACCACAGCTGCATCATTAGCTACTTTAAACCCATCCAATCCACCTCAAGCAGTAGCAATGCAGCCCACCACCTCAAATCCCCATGCAAATCAAACTAATCAAAGCACAAGGCCATCCATTCATGCAGAACACCCCCCCAGCCATTCAGAACACAGACATGTTCCTATACAATCAAAACACGCCTCCAACCAATCACAACACAGCCAAGCTCATAAACAATCAGAGCACGCCTCCATCCAATCAGAGCACAGCCAAGCTCCCACCCAATCGGTTCAAAGCCCCCACTGGCAGTTAAAAGAAAGGAAAAAAGCAAGGAACACACATTATAGAGCAGCTAACAGCTAACTTAGAACAGCAGACTGAAATCACCTGAGGATGGCAAATGAGATTTTGCCGATATACACACATATACAAAGAAAAAAATTAAAGTAAAGTAAACATGACATAACATCACACTACATAATCTCTAAGGGTTATAATAAAAATATAAAAAAGGTTTAATTGCATGTAGGGATAATAAGAAATGGAATTGAAACTAGATATGCAAATATCGTAATATATTGTGTGTAGTTCTGACCACCACACCTGAAAAGGGATACAGTAGAGCTGGAGAAGGTTCAGACAGAGGGTAGCTAAGACGATGAAGCGGCTAGAACAGTTTCCGTATGAGGAAAGATTGTGATATTTGGAGCTGTTTAATCTAGAAAGGAGGCAAACAAGTAGAGACGTGATTGAGGTATGTAAAATTATGCAAGCAATTCTTCTCAGAAAGTTTGCATAGTATTAAAATGTTTAAAACCCAAATATTTTAATTTTCAAGTATCGTTTTTACAAATTTTCTTCATGCAGCTGAAAGCTACTTTCCCCACACTTGCTGGCTTTTCAATTGTCTTCCTATTACTAGCTTGAAAATAGAAGAGCATAGTTTGCATTATGTTTTAAAATACCAATATCACTTATGTATTGTGATACTAGCAGACCACGCACATGAAAGAAACCACAAGGTTTCTAAATTTTGCCAAGAAATATTCCATATTAAGAAAAGGGTTGTTTCTACCTGCAATAAAGTCAATTTTGATTATACCAATACGTTTCATATGGCAATGCCTTTGAAGATTATCCAGAAATTGTAGTGGGTGAAAAATTCATCAATTACATTTCTATTCAATGTAAAATACTGGAATTGTGTTATGCTGATATCAGAAGACGTGTGCAGCTTGTTAATTGCTTCTTAGGCAGCATTTAAGAGGTTGTTACTGACATTTAAAGGCCAAAATGGCTAAGGTCTACATCTTCTGATGCAAACTTCCTCAAGCGTTACAGTCTGAAAATGTCCTCAGTCTGTCCAGCATGAAATAGAAGGCATTTTCCTGTTAGTCCCAGGATGGGGAGTGCCTTCTCTCAGGAAATGCAGTTAAGGCATCTTCTCTTTTACGCCAATGCATCAGCCACAATATGCATTTTTTACCAGGTTTTTAATTGTTACTTGTTGTTTGCAATATTTTAAAGTAACCTTTCCATTTTTAGTTTTGTAGCATTATATTATATCGATTGCTAGCCTTGCATGTCCAAATGAATAGAAAGGCAGGATATAAGTTAAATCCCAAATACAATCCTTCAGTGGTTCTCTGGATTTGTTTTGTTTTGTTTTGCTTGGCCTTAACTGTCTGACTGAGCCCATTTGTAAATTGATGTCTAGAATATTGGAAAGTGAAGATTCAGGACGGATTAAGAGGGACTCAGCCTACATAATATTATCTGCTATTTAAATGGTCCGGAGTATCTCTTTGATCCCCTGTGATTACCACACTACGCAGTATACTGTTGGAACAAATTGTCAAAGTGGAAAAGGAGATATTTCTATATAAGGAAGGAAACTAAGGTTTTGGTGATATCCAGTAGTGTTGAGATTAAAGAAAAATGTTACCTTGAGAAATGAAAAACAGCTGTATTTCATACCCATGATAATCAGCAAAGGAAGGGTTGTTGTTTTTTGTGATATCTCTAGAGAAGCAGAATATTTTCCACAGAGAATTCCTTGCATGTGTTTCCCAACTCTTTTTTTTAAAAAAGAAGTTAAAAAGTTCTGTTCCATTAGACATTTGGAAATAGTTTGAAAATAATTGTTCAAAAATAATTGTTCTTTCCATTTAGTTTGAAATTGCAATTGTGAATAGTTAAATTCAATTTATTTATATATTTTTTCTAAATAATCTTCTATTTTTGTTAAAACAAGTCTGTTAATAAGTAAATAAAAGTAAAATTATAAACACAGTGTCCTCTGAACATTTTCTCCTGCAATGTATGTATGCTGTATTTGTATATATAAGAACTGGAGTCTATGTAGTAAAGTAGAGTATATTCTTAGAACTGAGAATTGTTTCTGCATTTTTCTTTCTAAAAAGATACAATTGCAAAATACATTAAACAGCATAAGCCTTTAAAATGTTTTCTTGAAGGACTGCAAAGTTTCATCGATATATAAACTTATATACAAGCATCATACCCTTTTATCTTTGGGAATAATCTTATTTTTCAGACATTTAAAAAGAAGCGACATTCTTTCCTGTAGATATAACTTTCTGTGATCTTTGGAGCTCATATGGGCACATTTAAAAAATGACATTTGATTATATGGACTCATCCTAAATAATACAATTACATGAATTAATCTCTTTCTTCTACAGTTATGCCCGCAATATTGGCCTGAAAATGGTGTTCATCGACATGGTCCTATTCAAGTAGAGTTTGTTTCTGCTGATTTAGAAGAAGATATAATCAGTCGAATATTCCGAATTTATAATGCATCAAGAGTAAGGATCTTATTTGCTTATTTTTCTTATGAAAGATAGAAATATAGTTTGGGTTCATATTTTAGGGAATCCAAATTTAATTGATGATTTACGTTAAGGTTTATTATTTGATGGAAGCATTCCATATAAAAAGTCCGCTGTGTTCATGAAATATTCCATCTGTATGTAGACTGTAATATTCTATAATTAGAACCAGCCTAGAAGCTTCAGCTGGAACAAAAGTGTTGCCAGGATTTGGATGAATTTAGAAAATCTAGACCATATCTGATCAGTGTTAAACTGCCTAATAAAAACATACAAGAATGAAGAACACTCAATGAGCAACTTTGTCAGATCTTTTACTTGGTTATTTATTTATTTTCCAGAATTAAAGATACATACATTTATATTTTGAACATTAATTATAGAGTAAACAAATCAATAACCCTGGAGAGTTTTTTTTCCCAAATCACAAGTACCTGTCAATAGAACTGAGAATTGGAAAACATTTTTCTCTCTTTCCTTTTCTTTGTTATACATTAGTAGAAATTTTCAACAGATAAGTACAGTTTTCCAAAGATGCCAAGGAAGAGAGAGTTATTCTGAACGAATTGGTCTGTATTTAGCATGTTAACAATCAGTCATCAGAATGAAAGTTCATTTCAGAAATTTGACAATGACAAGCATATTAAAAGAGCAACACTGTTGGAATTATATTGCAAATTTCAGTTTGGTAGTCTGTGATTGCTATAATATTAATCATATATTTGGCTCTTGCAGCTGGTACCATTGTTTCACTTCAGCATATCTGTATTTTCAGCTGTTTAAAATATCATCATCTTAAATCTGAGATTCAAAGTCATAACTTTGAAATGTAAATTTCTTTAGAACATTGTGAGGAGCAATCTTCTATAACAATGTAAGGTTGTAAGCTGTAGATTATTTGAACTCAGAATAAATAACGCTGTCATTTTTTCTTCTTCACCTGTTGGTTGGGTCCCCACAGCCCCAGGATGGCTACCGAATGGTGCAGCAATTTCAGTTCCTTGGATGGCCTATGTACAGAGACACACCCGTATCTAAACGGTCTTTTTTGAAACTCATACGACAAGTGGACAAGTGGCAGGAAGAATACAATGGAGGAGAAGGCCGTACAGTTGTCCATTGCTTGTAAGTAAATAAAACTCTTAAGGTGATCAATAACAGCGACCCTTATGAAGCTGCTGTTTAGAATTTGAATTAGATTTTAATCTAATTCAAAGACTACAACTCTGTAAAGTCAGAGCTGTAATTGTCCATAGTACAGATGGGGTTTATAGGATTGGGGAAAGGGAAGTTAGAGAGCAGATAACTTGCCTGAAACTCACCTAGTAAAAATATTGCAAAAGCAATATTCAGACCAGGAGAGTTCCTAATTTACAGCCCCAGAGCAATTTAACAAACTCATAGACAATCCGTTTGTCAATAATTGTTCAATACAGGTAATAAATCTCTGAGTACTGCCACACTGAGAACTAAATCAGAGAGGACTGTGGTCTTTCAGCTGTTTTTATATGTTTCCCAGAGGTAACATTATTAACCTTGCTTGATGCAAAATGGTGGATTTCACTGTGCTCCTTTGTAAGGAAGAGGATACCATTTCTGCCACTGGTTCACCCAATCTTCTTCTTGCTGCATCATTTTGTATACTGCCGTATTTGTACTGTATGGGAAGGGAGGCTCAGAAAGATTGGCTGGAAGGGAACTCATGATATCATGAAATTGGAAGGGACCACTAGAATCATATCATCAATTTTCTGCTAAGTACAGAAAAAGCAATTAAACCATCCCTGAGAGATGGATAAAGATAGAATTCCTGTAATAAATAATTGGAATTCAGGAAAATTTGGATTGCCATAGTGTAATCGCAAAGAAAATAATATAATAAACTTTTGCAAAGAGAATTCTTTATTTATTGCCAAATCTGTTTCAAGCAACATAAATACACAGAGTCTACATATGGACATTACTGGATGCACGACACTGCAATCAAACTGACAACATAATGGGAAATGGAAGAACGAGAAGTGCAATCTATTGAACCTGGTGGAAGAGACCATGATTTATTGATGTCAAATATATAGGCTAAACCTTAAAGAATGAAACTGACTGGGTTAACAAGATTTGATGTGGGCACTATGCATTAAGAATATAAGATCAATGTAAGGAACAGATTCAGACAATGAATCAATTATGCACTAGAGAGTCTAAGGAGCTGTACAAAGAAATGAGACATTGTGAAATTGAAGTAAAAACAATCTAAAAATGTCGAAGATGAGAAAATCCAAAGAGCTTTCAGAGCATGAATAGGGACTTCTAGTAAGAAAGGACAAAGAAAAATACCTAATTTGAGAATATCAACAAAAAGAAAAACAATAAAAAAGTGAAATGTTTTCTGTTCAGAAAAATAATAGAAAAACCTACAGTGGAATTAGAAACACTCAGAAGTAATCAGGGAGGAGATCTAATAGACACAAATGAGATTAAAAGAAGATAGAAAGATTATGGTAGGTGGCAGCCAAAATGAAACAAACGCTCTAACTCTTTGCTACCATCTAGTGGTCAGGAAAGCAATAGGTTGGTAATCCTTAGTGAAAAATTGGGGGGGGGGGATTACTGTACTGAATGGAGAACCTGAAGCATACGAGCATCACAGAATCAATGTTTGGTGTGATGTGATGATAGAGCATCACTTTTTCCATAGCTGGTAATATTGGATTGGAATTTCAGGTGGAAAAAATATCAGTTTTTGTTCTTGCAGTTTCATTTGGTAGCACTAAATGGACATCAGCACAGTGAACAGTCAGATGCAAACAATATTGCTTAGCTGACATCTGATTTGCTGTAGATGAGTGAAGGTGATAGATAATTTGGTTTTTCTTGGTCTTAAGAATAAAGGAGGAAAGTATGTTAGAGGAATAAAAAAAGGAGATCAATCTTAAGGAGAAAGGATGTGACAAACAGACAAGATCACACAGGATAAGGGTATTTCTGTGACAACAAAGTTCAGAACTATTAAAGTTAAACGATCTTTTGGGCAAGGAGAAATTCATCTACTTTGGGGATGTGATAGAAGGGGATGAAGGGCTAGAAAAAAATGACTACATTTGGCCAGCTGAGAGATGAAGAAGAAAATAGTAAATAAGAGGGATAGGTGGGGCCAAGATTAAAAGGATTTCCCTGGAAGAATTATGGTTGTTGCTAAGGATAGGTCAAGATAGAGAATACTTTTGTTTGCCTGTGCAGTCACCAGGAATTGAGACTAAAAAAAAAGGCCTGCGTGCAAAAAAAAATAGACACATAATAGAAAATTATATATTGATATATTTTATAGTTTGGACCACCACTTAAAAAATCATTTTCCAGGCAAACCAGACTATGGCTGAACTGCAATATTTAAGCTGCTCTTCTTTATAACCTTCCTCATTTCTTCCTAACTTTAGTGTAAGATACATCAGAATAAATGCTAATTTTGTTTGGTATGTTTTGTTAACCCACCCATTTGATTTTTGAGGGTAATCATTGTGAGAACTAACCAATTGTGGATTATTCAATAAATGGTGGTCAAATCATGGTTTAGCATGATATGTTAATTTATTTATTTATTCACTTTCTTTGTGTTTCTCCATCTTTCTCTCTGTCACATTCATATACATACAGTCAGTCTTTCTGACTGAAATATAAGGTTCTTTTAAAAAATAGCTACTATTTAGATGTTGTTAAAATTATACCTCTTTTCAGCTGATCATGGTCCAGTAGTTTTATCACACTATTTTCTAGTTTTCTCACCTGTTAAACAAAAATTATAATATTTTATTTTGGGAGGTTTAGCTCATTAATGCTTTGAGATGCACATCTGGGAGGTTTTTTCAAATGCAAATTGATATTCTCTCTCTTGATTACTCATGATATTAAATGGTTGTACTACCTCTCGTGTGTGTGCGCACGTGCATGGCACTTTGAGGTAGCATAGGAAGGGGGGGAAAACCTCCAACATAATCCTTTTAAATGACTTTAGTTTAATTAGATGCTGAAAGAATGGCACAATATTATCCAGTATTTTGGCAGCAGGGAGCATCCTTTTCATGCTGTCTGGATGTGACAGATGTGCCATATTGTAGTTCCTTTGAAAATCAGCCATTTGTGAATGTTGTCTTTAAAGAGTTGCAAGCTAACTAGTTTGCACTCTGCTAATTATTAAGGTTTATTATTTCCAATGAAGTGCCGTTTAAAAGATGCTGATTAGAATAGCTGTAGAAATGAACAGGGTTTCTAGAACGGGGACGAATCTCTAGAAAACTAAAAATAAGCGCAGGTAAAGCATTATAAATGCTGAATTTAATCATGCAATATATTTTTGCAATAAACTGCTTTGGGTTCTGATATTCTTGGGATAGATACAGTTTCTCCAATAGAATATACGGTAGTATAAATTATTAGTATATATAAAACTGGTGGGGAATGGAAGGATTTATATTCTTTGCAGTTATCTGGTCATTAGCACTCTGAAGATTGTTCTCTCTCAGAGAGTTGTTGAAGCCACTCTGTGGTTTATCTGCATCCTCAGAATCATCTGAATTAGAGTGTAAATGGGTGTGGAACCTTCTTGTACTGCATTCTTGTACTTCTTGTACTGTAAACAGGAAATAGTTGCTGTCGTATCTCTCCCCCTCTGTTGAGGGACTGCTGTTCAATTTTAAAATAGATATGAATATATATCTAAGGATAGAGATATAGGGCCCAATGTTCAAGTTATCAAAAGCCTTCTGAATTTTGAATCTATCTTTCAAAGTGTTGGCAATTCCCCCTAGCTTGTTGTTGACCTCAAAATATTTTAAGTTCCCCGTCTATCTCTCATCTGGATAACTTATGAAGATGTTGATGAGCACTGGACTCAAGTCAGAACCTTGAGGCACCCCACTGTATGCTTCCCTCCATGTAGATGTAGTACATTGAGGACTACATGCTGAATGAAGTCAGTCAGCCAACTTTGAATCCATCTGCACACTTTTTGCTCCTTCTGCTGATAATGTACCTAAAACATTTTTAGGTACATTAGCAACAGAAGGTGAAAAAACTCACCAAAATAAAAAATATATATGTTAAGGGACACCTAGACAATGTTTGGCTGGTATGATCTGTTTTTAACAAACCCATGCTGACTTCAAGTGATCACCTTGTTCATTTCTAGGTGCTCATAAATCTGCTGCTTGATTATCTTTTCCAGGGTTTTCCCAGGTATTGATAACAAGCTGATTGGTCTATAGTTTTCTGGATCTACTTTTCCCCCCTTCTTGAAGCTTGGAATCACATCAGCTCTTTTCCATCCTCTGATAGTTCCCCCAGTCTCCAGGAGCTCTGGAGATTTTCTTCAGTGATTCCAAGATCACATCTGTCGGTTCCTTCAGTAACCTGGGATAGAAATTGGCTGCTCCTGGTGATTTGAACTTGTCTAAAATGGATAGGTTCTTTTACCAATTTCTTACTTATTTTGATCTGCATTTCTATTCTGTCTCCCACAGTGCTGCTTTTGATAGCTTGTGTTATTTATTTATTTTTTGCTCTTGCGTGAAAACAGATGCAAAGAAGGAATTAAGCAGTTCCCCTTTCTCCCTGCGCCCGTCATCTTCTTGCCATCTCTTCCCATTAGTGGTCTGATCATTTTATTGACTTTCCTTATATATTGAAAGAAGCTTTTTTATTGTTTTTGGGCATTTGTTGAAAATTGTTGTAAGTTCTTTCATCTATCCCCCCTCACTGTTTGATCATAGAAAAATGTTTTTCCATCAGATCTTGAATGGGAGAAAGAAGTTTAAAGGTATCATGTAAAGATCATAAACGTTTAAAGGTCATCAGTCATTTGAAATGTGTATAAAAACAAATTGATACCATTCACAATTGCTATAGGAAAGATGTAATATGTTCCTGATTTCAAGCTCGCTGTCATTTTCACAACAGCATATGAAGGTCCTTTAAAAGCTATAAGATAGCTTCATGTAAGAGAGTGTTTCAATAATCTGGATGTCTAAGGCAAGTGTCATCTTGGCCAGGTCTGACCATATAATAATAATTCCACTTAGCTTAGAAAACAGAGTATTTTTCTGAACAATTATTTCTGATTAATTTAATAAAATTTAATAATTTAATAAATAATGTAATGGGGAACTCTCAAAAACCCTCAGTAGCAAATGAATAAAATATTGTAGATTTCAATATTAACACAAACATTCAAGATTGAAGTAAACCCAGTTTATTTTAATACGGGTTTTTGAACAAGCCATTTTACATATTCATAACCAAATTGTTAACTGTTATATAAAGGTAATAATTAATTGTTATGAAGCATTTTGAGAGTGTAAAGACGAAAATGCTAATCCATTCTCAACCATGGAAGATCAGTTGGAGGCTTTAGGCTAATCAATCTATCTCAGTCCGGAACATTTGAAAGGATTGTTTGGTAGAGAAAAATAAGAAGAGGGAGTACTGTATATATTGCTTTCAGTTCTTAAATGACAGGTACAATACAAATCAAACAAATTATATATCTTTACACCAACAATACATTGATTCAACTCAAGTTGTATTGGTAACACTATTCCTAATATAACTTTTAACTTAGCCTAACAAGAGTAGATAAAGTAATTTTGTGCTTAAGCTAAAAGCTGAGAAGATGAGAATTCTAAGATCCCAAGGGCTATAGGTAGACACGTCATGAGCAATAAGGATTTATTCTGCTTAGCTTATTATTGTACAGCAAATCCAGTCTGTGGATGAACTATTTAGACAACATGAACACGCATTGGTTGAATATAATGGAATAAAATCAGCTTATTTTAGGAAGTGAAAAAAATCCTTAGGTACTGTAATAACAAAATCTAAAAAATAATCAAGTCATTTTGCTGTTTTTCTTACAGAAATGGTGGTGGCCGCAGTGGGACGTTTTGTGCAATCAGTATTGTTTGCGAAATGCTACAACACCAGAGGGCCGTTGATGTATTCCATGCTGTGAAGACTCTGAGGAATAATAAGCCGAATATGGTGGACCTTCTGGTAGGAGTTCTTTAAACTGTACCACTAAGTAGAAAATTATTCCTGTTCTCATAAGGCATAGTGACATTTTTGTGACTTATGTGGAGTACTGTTCATAAAAGCAAGCCTGTTGTTTCCTAAAGGGGATAATGAAATCACTTGACTTATAAAAGTATTTTTATGCTACCTCTTGAGTCTTGTTCAAGGTGTGTTAGACTTTTTGTGCAAATGTAACAACTTTAAACAGAACACCCTTATTAATTTTCTTTTCTGGCAGAGCAATCCAAAAGGAGAACAGACTTTGTATGGCAGAAATAATAGTCATGTAAAATGAAGTGTCAGATTTTCAAATTATATATTTTATAAATATCTTAATCTCCTAATATTTATCAAGACTGTGAATTTCAGTTTGACATTTAGTGTATTGCATTTAATTATGGTTCTTCTATCTTGCAGAAAGATTAAAAGAGTTCAGAAACAAAGGGCCAGGAGCAATTATTTCCTTGTGTTGTACTTTGTGAAACTACTTGAAATTTAGAAAGGCTGAAAGGCCATTGGTGTTTTATGTATGTGCAAGTATGCACAAGCTTACATGACAATTCAGTAGGTCAAGATACAATCTATTACTATAAGAAGAAGTTGTGTCTGTCCTTTAGTCATGAAGAAATTCCACTGCCATCATTTGACAGTTTTCTAAAAACTCTCTTTATATAGTGAAATAAAGTATTTAGATTATGCTGCATTTGTTATTTTCTTTCATTTCTTGCAAGGCACGTCTTTTTAATCTAAATATTCTGCTTATGGCAGACTACATTGTATATCTCTATGATCTTATTACCAATGCACACATATTTTCCAGATTGGTTCATAGGGGCCCTGTCTAATACATTCAAAAGAAATCTACACAGAAAACTTTTTCATTAAATATTTGTAATTAATTCATTATACAACTTGATTTTCTTTAACTCCTTCCTACAACTAACTTCCTCCCTTTTTCTTGTTTTGACTCTTCAGGATCAATATAAATTCTGCTATGAAGTGGCTTTGGAGTACTTGAATTCTGGCTGATACTGCAAGTAACGTTTTGGGAGTCAAATTGTTTCACTAGCACAGTCCAAGCAAGTTGCTTCATGATATCTGTGTGTATGAGATGAGAACTTCTCAGTGTTACACTTTAATTGCTTTGTATTGGCTCTTTTTAAGAGCCCAAGAGAGTCTTTCCAAAAAATGCTTGCACTGCCCATTTCCTATAGTATGGCTGTTGCTTGAGTCACAGTCCCACAGTCCCACACCAACACACTCTGCGACTGGACACCACTATCATGCAAACCCATCGAAAAGCCTACTATACCTGCCTAGTCATCTGATCAACCCAAGAGCACAATTCTATTCTTAATGACAATGTTTGTACCTTTCTGTTGTACTATTTTTTTTTGTTGCCAGTGATCCTTGTTATTGTTAAAGACTAGTGTACATTTTTGTTCTGTGGAGAATGCTGCCTAGCATTTTGATACTGTATTTTAGTTATATTTGTATTGTATTTGCTCCTAATAAACAAAGCACGCGTAGCTTGAATTGAACTATAAGCTACGCCCACAGACCACATTAATCTTGCTGACTTCAATTTTCTGTCCAACTTGTATTGTTTCAGAAGAAGTGATTTGATATACATCCATTAAGAAAATGGAAAAAATACAGGAGGATCAGATTACTATATCCAAAGCTTTTCCCGTTTGTTTATATTGTAAATATTTTTTATTTCATCAAATTATTTATTCATTAAAAAGAAATCTTTTGTGAAGCACAATGACTGACAATCATTTTTATTAAATCTTGGAAATGCTTATTGTATTATACTGTAAACATTTGTTTATCCTGTCTGGATTTTCAGCTTAATAAATAAATACATATTTTATAAAATCTCATTTAATATATAGCATCTTATGGCCTACATTTGCCTTCAGGAAAAGCTAAAGGTTTCTAAATTTTCTATTCAATATAGCATACACTAAATAGAACTTCTGATTCTTTATGTTTATAACTCAGCATTAGAGCAAATTCTTTGCATGCACAAATCTCCCAAACCTATTCTGTGCTTTCCAATTACAGAACTTGATAGTGCTAGTTGGCTTGAAACTAAGAAAACTGGTTTAGAAAACAACTGATCATTCAGATTGACAGCAGTGGATAAAGCAAACCAACTTATTTTTTTCTTCCTAGGGTTTCCCCACATGAATAGGAACCTCTTCTCTTTCTTTTTTTAGATGAACCGAGTGTTGATTTGATGGTTGTGACATGTATTGATAGATTGGCTTGTTGGCCAAACCTGATGGAGGTTGAGAGAGAGTGCCTGGCCCAAAATCACCCAGCTGGCTTTCATGCCTAAGGCAGCCTAGAACTCAGTTTCCTGATTTCTAACTTGGTGCCTTAACCACCAAACCCAACTGGCTTTCTAAAGCAGACAACTGTTCTTGTGTCTAGTTGTCTTGGTTTGCAGTGCTCTATAGCGTCGTTTTGAGGGTAGGAGTTGAAACAATCTA
>JANHFT010005710.1:3563-14829 GCA_032467955.1 Pseudoxenodon macrops | reverse complement strand
AAGACACTGGAAACATGGAGGCTGTTTGGAAAGATGGTTTAATGGTGGACAGCAGGACCACATGGTTTGAGGTCCTGAGGAAAAAGGCGATCACATGTTTCAAAATGCTGTAGAAGAAAAGAAGGGCCTTGCTGAGAGTCCCTGAGATTTTTATACCTTCTGTTGGTGGGCTCCACCCCAGACCTTCCTGTTCCTGTGTAAGAAATGCACTTTGATTGTCTGTCAGACTCCCATGGGGCAGAGGTTTTTGCTAACTTTGTAGGCTGTCTATCAGGCTTGGTTGAGCCTTGCTGGGTGGTGATGTAATGAATTGGGCAATTCCTAATATGGTTTTCTGAAGGAGGTAGATCTTTGATGTAGAATAGACTGGCCCAGGCCATTAACAAAGGTGGAGGGCTGAGTTTCTACTTCTGTGAGTTTCTACTTCTCTTTTACGGAAAATATTCTGCCTTTTTAGTATATCCTAAAATATTTCATTCCTCTAGGAGGGGGGTAAGTGCTAACTTCCTTCAACGCCTTATACAAAATTAAATTTCACAAATGAGCTATATGACCTTTTAAAAATAGGAAATATTTATGATTTTTGCATTTCATTGGTTGATATTTAAGCATTAAGTGGTAGCAAGGTATTGAAAAGGCTGGCCTCTAAATATAAAATAAACAAAAAATAGCACTAAATTTGGCAGGTTTTTATGTAGTTATATGTCATAAATATTAAGACAAAGCTTTCTCTATCTAATATTATTTGGTATATTATTTTTTAATCAGTTTTTCAATTATTTTATAGTTACATAATAATAGTAAATTTGCATTAGAAACAATATGCATCAAAAAGTCACCAAAATAAAGCATAATCTTTCATGATAATATGTTCACAGATCAACAGTGTGATTTATGAAGAACATTCTGGTCTAATATCTTCACTCTCTTTTATATGAAAACTAGAGCCTCATCTGGCAACAGTCCATTGCATAACTTTGTGGGGCCTTTTCTTTTTTCTTTCCAGTATGCCTCAGAAGATGCAGAGCTACTATTGGTTGGAAATAAGTTAGACTGTGAAGTGGACAGAGAGATTAGTCGGCAACAAGGAGAAAAAGTAGGTGAAGATAAAAGTCAACATTCATTCTTATGGAAATGTGAAGTTCACAGAAGCTTGACACTGAATATATTCGTAATATCAAATCTATTTCTATTTGTTTGCCCTTAATTTTTTCTTAAGGCTAAGGTCTTAACAAGGGATATACATAATAAGATAATAATCACTAAGGCTTTCTGATTAATTTACATCAAGAATCTATATCTCTTATGTCAGTTTCCAAATCTCGATATGTAAAAAATAGTGTCATTTTTTCAGAGGAATTCGTACACTGGGGAATTTGCAAGGAAATAAAGATTTGCTAGAATTAGAAATCACCATAATGACAGTAAAAAGTTTTTGAAAGACTAGATCAGCATATTTTCAATGTTAACTGTTTTTTTACAATTATTTTTAAAATATTACCTATTTATAGTTAAAATTACCTAACGTTATTGTAATATACAGTAAGTTTTAGGATTATTTTTTTCAATTCAATGAAAGATTATTTGATTTTTAGAGTGAATTGACACAGTAATATAAACCTTTTTTTTTCTCCTAATAGTTTGCTCAGCAGATAACTGGGATGCGTTTTTGTGAAGCTAGTGCCAAGGATAATTTTAATGTGGATGAAATATTTTTAAAACTAGTTGATGACATTTTAAAAAAGGTAAATGGTCTTTGTACTATAAGAAGTTAACTTCCTATGAAATTTAATATAAGTACACCCTAGAGTTCAGTGGGATTTAGTCAGAGATAATTGTATATAAGATTGCGCCTTAATATGTTGACTGTTTAAAATATATTTATGAAACAATTTTAGGAGTTTTTAATTGCTGAATTATTTCTGATTGCTTCAGTTGGCAGAAATAAAAATGTTTCCTAGGATAATTAATGTGGTTGAATGTTAATATATATAAGGAATAGAAAATTTTATGGATATTCTTTTAATATTATTTAAGAACTTAACATAGTTAATATAATTAAGGTACAAATGTAGACTAGATTGTGAAAGCAATAAATGTTTGCATTCTAGATTAGGTGTCTCGTACTTACAGCTTAGGTACTACATAAGGCTCTTCAAGTCATTTTGTGTCTTTAGAATCTGACATTCTGAAAAATGAGAAATGCTGTCAGATAATGGCCAAAGTGACATGATTAAGAAAATAACCCTGTTGCATAGTAAATATTGTTTTTCTATTTAATTAATTTATGTTTAATGGCATACAGTGATATTTTTTGTTTTCTTCATTTTTTATTTAAAAGTGACTTGTATCCATGTATGAAAAATTAAAATGCTGCCATTCTCAGGGTAATTAAGCAGCCTTTGCATGGCATTCATGACCATTTAAATTTGAAAATAGATGTAAAGCAATTTCGGCCTTGGCCACTTGAAGATGTGTGATTTCAAGTCCCAGAATTCCCAAGCCACACGTCTTCATGTGGTCATGGTTGAGAAACATTGATGTAGAGAGAATATACAGATAGTCCTTGACTTACAACCACAACTGTTGCTAAGCAAGATAGTTGTTAAGTGAGTTTTGCCCCATTTTATGAACTTTCTTGACACATTTGTTAAGTAAATCACTGCCATTGCTAGTAACACGATGATTAAGTGAATCTGGCTTCCCCATTGACTTTGCTTGTCGGAAGGTTACAAAAGGTGATCACATTACCCTGGGATATTGCAACCATCATAAATACGTGCCAGTTGCCACGTATCTGAATTTTGATCATGTGACCACGGGGGTGCTACAATGGTCATAAGTGTGTAAAACGATCATACGTCACTTTTTTCTGTGCTTTTGTCACTAAATGAACTGTTGTAAGTTGAGGACTACTTGTACTTATAGATGTAAAATATATTGGCTTCAGTAGAATTCTGCGTAAGATGTTGCTGACATGCGTGTTTTTGGTGTTCATTTAAGATGCCTTTGGATGTAATAAGAAATGAATTGTCCAACAGCATCCTGTCCCTACAGCCAGAACCAGAGATTCCACCAGAACTGCCTCCTCCAAGACCTCATGTCCGTTGTTGCTGACTTGCTATTGCTTGCCCCAGAGTGGAAAAGATGACAAGCAAAAAGAAAGGGGAAAGCTGATTCATTCTGTATTACAATCATATGGCAGTTGTTTGTTGCACTTTGATTCAGAGTCAGAACTACACACTAATTTGTAAATATTGCAGATATATAAACTAGATAGAATAAGGCTGTAACTGGTTAATTATTGCTCTTTCCACACCTTTTTTTCACTTCTCTTTTCTCAGCCCTATAAATATTGTACAATTTGGTGGGAAACACAGTACAGTACTCCCAAACCTAGGATGTAAGAAATTAAATGCATACTTAATTATTCTCAACATAAATGTTGTAATAGTCCTCAATATAAACAGAATCCCCTCAGTATATGGTGCTTTGATAGCTTTTTTAAAGAAAATATTTTAAATTTCAACTCGTATGTAAAGCTGTCTAAAGCAGCATTATCCCTTATAAATTCAAATAAATTGCTGGTAAAACACTTATGTGTATGATAATTCAGAAGTAAATTCTTGGTCACTGGGCTCACAGGTTTATTCTAGGGTAGGGATTGTTAGGTTTGAGTGCAGTCCATCAAGTATCATAGTAGGCCTCCAATCATTTCAACAGGTGATTTCAGGCTACAGAAGTGAAGAGGGGTTGTAGAGCAGAAGGATTGAGTTCTGAACACACAGGCAAATAGTGACAGCACTATTTTCATTATTTATTAACTTTAACCCTAGACCATTTGTATGTGTGTACCAAGGCACTATGTGTTCTGTGTAGTTTTTAAAGGATGAATTGGCACCTTGACTTAATTAGTGTCCTCAAACATAAATTAATGAGCAGTCAGATACTATAAAGCAGAGAAATATTTGCAAATTATTTTTAAAAAAAGGTTTAAGAGTTATTTCTTCTGTCATAGATAAATCCGTTTGAAGTTATTTTTAAACCATTTCCTATGTTATAAGGAATAATGTATGTTTATTTGTCTGAAATAAATTGGAGGATATATATATATGTTCATTCCCGTCAAAAATTCTTAGCTAAAGAGGAATTGGATTTTTTTGTTTTTATTTTGGTCATAATGAATTTATGAACTGTATCTTTTTGGTATATCTTTATTAAATCTGCACTGTATACCTTAGTTGTGGTAAACCAGTAGTTTTGTATTTGAATAACTTGATAAGTCTTTAATGTTGTGGTATTGAAAAGCATTGTCGTTCTATACTAATGACGTGCCAATAAACTTTTGTATTTATGAATGACAGTGGAACTGCATCTCTTACTGGAATGCCAAATCTCAAATACTGTCGTCCTGAAGATCCAATTTTGAGAGAAATTGATAAAATTATCTCTATAGTTGGTTAAACCTGTATATGTGGATGTATTGACTTGCAACAAATCTTAGGCATGCTTTCTCAGTTGTGAATTCCATTTGAATTCAATGCAATTCAATCCATTATCAGTGTTTAGAATTAAAACACTAATCAACAGCATTTGTTACAGTACTTTTAAGATACTGTAGCAAGAGTAATGATGTTTTATCAATGCATGGACTTCAGTTGTATGTACTAAGCAATTACCAGTAGTCTGAATTCTGACTTTTCTGAAACTTTTTCTTCAGATTTCTTCAGAGACAAAGAAAAGCTACAGTTTATGTATACAAATAGTTTTTATTGAACTCAGTACACCTCATTTAAATCATTTAGGTCCAAATAATAAAAAATGCACAATTGAAATGTATTTCTTCTACCACAATGTGCCTATACAAGTGTCATTCTTCATACAGATACTTTTAAGGCTTTTTACCATGATGATTAGATGAAGTTTGCCATTTTTGTACCACTGTAAACTTGTATTATAGTTGATAATAATGAAAACAGACTTATGGACAATACATTTAAACTTGATAAACGTTTAGGTGATTTTTCCCTGTATTTAAAATATGTTGTTTGCTTTCAATTCTTGAATAAAAGTATAAGAAAACAAATCCATATATATTTATATATGTTTATATCTTACCGGCACTCTTTCTTCTAATATATTCCATGGAGGAATTTATATATTTTTGATAGCACACCTTCAGGTGATGATGACTAAATATCCATATCTAATAAGACTTTAAAAGGCCATGGCTAAAACATGTAGTAACAGGGAAAGCCCATTAGGGGTCACTGCTTCACTTTATATAAAATATTTTGCTTATTGCTATTGCACACCATTTCTTAACTGATGCTTTGAACCGCAGTTTTCTTCTTTACTACAGGTTTAATACAAAAATAATATTGTTGCCCCCAAATAAATGCAAAAAGGCAAGCTTACACCTCCAGACAAGGGCATTCGGGTAAACATAATTAAAGAAATTCCATTAATGTAATCTATTTGGGAACAAAAAGTGAATGATGATCCAAGCTAAGGCTTAAGGTCTAGGGCTCTCTTCAACAGTAGTTCTGGAAAATTAGAAAACCTACCATTGATTAGGATGTAAATAAGAAATCATCACATAATTGAAAAACCATTAAAGTCCACTTGCTGAATGTATGAAATGTCAACCATCTATCCCACCTTGCTTGAAGATTCCCAGTGATGGGAATTGCCACTTCTCTACACAAGTCTACTGCCCAATTACTCTTAATGACAGGATTTTATCTTAACATAGTCAGGATCTTCATTCTTGTAATTTAAGACATGATTCCATATTTGTATTCTATTAATGGAAAATACAATAGGTTGTGGCCTTCTATGTGACACCGTTTTATAAGAATGCTTTGTTGTTAGTTGCGAAGTCATGTCTGACTCATCACGACCCCATGGACAACATTCCTCCAGACCTTCCTGTTCTCTACCATCCTCTGGAGTCCATTTAAGCTCAAGAAGAATGCTATATCATCTCAATTTGGTAATTGTTCTCAATGCAAACATACATGCTATGTTTTTCTCCAAAGGACTTTGTGGTGTTCTGATTTTCTTCATTGCCTTTTTTATTATGCTATTCACCTCAGTAGCTCTGAGAATCTCATGTATTTTACTTTCACCAGAGGTGGTATTTGCTGTAAGATCACAGGAAAGTTATTCCTGGGGAAAATAACACACAAGTCTCTGAAAGGAAACAGAATGCTGCTTTGGCCAATAATTTTATAGCTGCCAATGCTTTCTTGACAATATTTCACTAGATTTTGTAACTACCACCACCATTTAATCTCTTTATTCGTAGAGGTTTTAAGTTCGTATCAGTTACTTGCTTCTCTGTCTGCTCGACTGCTTTCTTAAATCAGGAAATTGTGAGTTTTAGTTCTGCCTTAGGCAGGAAAAGCCAGCTGGGTGACTGGGCCAATCACTCAGTCCAATCCACAAGGTTGCAATTGTGGAGAAAATAGGAAGATGTTTGTCATCTTGAATTATTTATAAAAAAAATAACAAAGGTAGGATTTAAAAACTCATTTTATAAAATAACTATTTCCCCCCTAAAACTTAGTGTAAAATTTAACAATTGGCATCCAAATACAGAAAACCAAGCTGCGTTATAGAGTAACACACCGAGGAGGCATTCTGATGTTCTGCAGTTATTTTTACTATAACTTTTTACTATAATTTCCACAGTTTCTTATTAGCCATGCTAGTTGGGTCTGACAGAATTGACCACTTCTGAGATTACTAGGTTGCCTCCTTTGCTCTGATCTAAATAGATAATCTAAAGCAGTCACACACAGGATGCATTCAGTTCGGAAACTAAAGTATAACTTACATACCGGTATCATGTTTAAGAGTTATTGATCCTAGCCATGCAAAAAAAACTTTAAGGTACCTCAAATCACAGTACTATATAGAAGATCAATTGACTTAAATGGATCCTCCAACTCTGTTTAAATGCATGCTTGTGTCACAGCTGTATAATGTTTCTAAACATTTCAGGTGGATAATGCATTTCATAAAAACAAACCAATGGAATTAGTGTTTGTAAAGGGGGTTGGAATACCTTACTAGATACAACAGAGAGCTTTCTCATGGGAACCAAGGTCATCTCCATAGGTAACTATGGAGTCCATAGGTTAGGGAAGGAGTGCCTGGAGAGCCTGCCAATTGACCTAATTAGTCCAACATGACCTGTGACACTTGGGAATGGGTTTATTTCCGATTTTAATTTTACTGAAACCATGGGAAACATTTAGAATTGGTTTTCCTTTAATCCATACCAATATGATGTACTCAATAAGAAAAGACCTTTTAGAAGGAGTCAGGTCTCAGAGTTCTGATTGCTTGGGTTCACCTTGACACTAGGATTGTGGCAGCAGGTACAACTTGCACTGATAAAGAAGTGTCATTTGAAAAGAAAGTAGGAGGAGATAGCATGGTCTATTTGATACATGCATAAGTTTGGAACAGGCAAAACTGGGAGGGGAAGGAATGCCTGGAGAAATCCTGAAATAGGACAGTGGGTAGCACTTTAACAATTACAATCAATAGCTCTGCCAGAAACTTGTTTTCAAAAAATGAACCATATCATTTAAGCCAGTCTGATATATTTCAGCATGGTCAGCCATCTCTGAAATGGGCTTCTATTTTTGGAAGATAAAGTAGATAACATTTCTAGAATATTTGATGAAGAAAAACTTTTAAAAGCAGCATGTCCTTAGCTTCAGTTTTCTTGCTGTCAAAATGTATTAATGCCGCAGTTTTATCTGTACCTAGAGTTAAGCAGGATGTAACAAATTCTTTTTTACATTAAAGACTCCAGTGCAATAAAACATATATATATATATACCACTGATGGTGAACCTTTTCAGGACCGAGTGCCCAAACCAGAACACACACGCATGCCTGTTTTTTGGCAGTTTAGGCCCAAAAAATGGCCTAAAACAGCCTGAAAATGGCCCAAAAAACTGCCTAAAACAGCAAAAAAAACAGCCTGAAAATGGACCGAAAAACGGCATGGTTTTGGGACATTTTCAGGCTGTTTTCTGGTGTTCCGGCACCCAAGAAGACCAGGAAGAAACCAGAAGAGCATCTGGCAATAACACACGTGCCTACAGAGAGGGCACTGTATGCTACCTCTGGCACATGTGCCATAGGTTCGCCATCGTGGATATATACCATGTTTCCTCAAAAATAATACCCCGATTTATTTTCTTTTGGGCCCCAAAATAAGTACCAGGTTTTATTTTTGGGGGATCCTCAGTTTTTCCCTTCCATGGTAAATATTTAATCTGGCTAATAATGTGTTATACAGGAAAAAAGAACCATCTACTTGCACTGGTGCCACCGCTCATGGCAGGAAGCAACATGGCATGTTGCACCAGTGCCACTGCTTACAGCAGGGGGCCATGTACATTGTGCTGGTGCCGCCGCTTGTGGCAGGAGGCTGTGTAGCGTGTTGCAACATTGCATGCATGGGTAGCAGCATCCTGCCATGAGCAATGGCACTGGCACGATGCACCATGTGGCATCCGGCCATGAGCAGACACAAGCGACCACAGAAGAAGTCAGGCAGTGACAGGACAAATGTCGGGGTGTGGGAGTCCTGGCTGTGACAGTCCTAAGGTAAGCAGGTACGGGGCGCGTGGGGCAGCTCCATGCCCCGCTTTAGAGCTTGATTTTTACACATGTGCCTAGCCCCTCCTCATACAACAAGACGGTGGTCATGGCTTCACTAGGGCTTGGGGGGGTTCGGCTAGGTGGTATTTTCGGGAAACATGGTACTGTAAATTCATCTATCAAAAATTACAAAATTATGTTTTATGGGATACTGGGTTGGTGTAGCTGAAAATTCTGAAAATTGGTTGTCAAATCTTATGTTTGTACAAGTTTAACATGCTAATGAGCAGGAAAATACATAACAAGAGCACTACAGCAATGGTTTTGCATCATTTTCTAGAGTAAACATCTTTCCATGGTGTGCTTTTAGATCCTTGAATGGTGAGAACTTCCCTATGATAAGACTAGCCAACATATGTGAAATTTATATCTTTACAGGGCTGGTCCAAATAGCCCTGACTGTTCAATGACCTATTCATGCAACCAGCCATTATTATTTCTTGGGACAAATGTGGACTGACCTTGTTTTTGAAAATCCACAAAAGAATCACCAAAGTTCAGCCCCAAAGGACATCTTGGCCTTGGAATATTTTAAGTGCAGAGGATATAGTTGTCTTCCTTTAGAAATAGAACAGTTCAGAATTGTGTTTACTGTATGGTGGCAGTTGCTAAGCGTGTAGTTAAATATGTTTTCTATAAAAGGGACTTAGGAAAGGTGATGCCTAGATATTTAAAAGAGGTATTGCTTAATTTGTTGGGCATTAATTGTCTGTCTGTATTTAGTATTACTTTTGCCAAAGGCTACTACCTTTGTTTTATTACACTTTTATCCTCAGTTTTTCCCTTCCACGGTAAATATTTAATCTGGCTAATAATGTGTTATACAGGAAATAAGGACCATGACATCAGCATACATTAACATAGAAATTTTCTGTCCATTAAGTGAGGGGGAGAAAAACATTGTGTCTTAATGGACACTACAATATTATTGATATGAAAGTTAAATAATCAGGCAGCAAGTAAACAGCCCTGTTTAACTCCTCTCCAATAAAACATGGTCTGACAAGAATCTGTGTTGATTTATTCTTACTCTGGCTGTAATGTTACTATGTAATTTTATTATTAGTTTGAGAAAGTGCTTGTAGATAACTGTCCTGGCTAGTTTCTCCCAAAAATTAGACTTGTCAAGGGAATTAAAGCACAGATAAGGTCAATAAAAGTGACATAGAGCTGTTTTGCATACCTATTGGTATGTTTAAATAAGGGATTTCAAAGTGGCACTAAAAGTAAGAGGGGTATTTTCCTTCCGTTCAATATCCGTCCATATCTGATTGTGCCAAGAATCAAGAGCAACATTGTGAAGTTATTTCTGAGCCGTTTCCTTTATTATTCCTCACTGATAAAAATGGTCAAACAAAAGCAATTATTTGCATCACCGTAGATAAAATTCTGGGAAGAGCCAATTTCACATTCTTTCTCTCAACTATGCTTCTCTGTCTTTTTCCCCTCTGGAATGTAGCCCCTCCCTTCTGGGAATCCAGATTTACAATCTCCAAGTTTCTACCCTGATGCCTTAACCACGGGACCAAATTGGTTCTCACTGAACTACGTATATTTCTCAAAGTAGAAGTGTTTTACATACTCTCTGAAATAAACCACTACCACAACAAAAGCCATTGATGCTCAAAAGGTAGCAACGTCTCTATTTTTGAGTGAAGTAATAAAAGAAGCATGTTTATGGCAGAATACTTACATATCACTTTTCCCAGCTTGCATAGACATACATGCCTGGATAGAAGCATATACTTTCTAGGCAAAGTTCTGTCTTTTGCATGAGCAAGAAGAGGCTCATTCTGCTCATGTATAATAGAAAGGCATCCATTTCATCCAGCTGCTTTGTTATTTTGTGCAGCATGAGTCACAAGAACAGAGCACAAGATTAGTAGGTGGAACTGATTACATAGGATCTTTATTTACCTGTTATGCAGCTTCCTAGGAAAGGAGCAAAAAGGCCCAGGTTACAGAACGTCACTAAGGATGAAAAGACCTATTGATAGGAAAAGCTTGGTCTATTAAAATGTTCCATAATATTTTCAAATGCTGTTCCTTATCATTCTTATTGAAGAGAAAGAAATGGAAAAATAAGATTGAGAGTGTCAACAAGTGAAGGTATGTTTAGATTCAGTTTGAGTTGTTTTCCATGCAATCTTGTTCAACCCATGAATATTGCAAACCAAGAAGATTTTGCATCTCTACACATTATACCTATTCTAAGGTAAACATAAGAAAAATCAGTGTAGTGATTGCTATCTTTGTGTACGTGCATGTGTCTGCGTGTAAGGAAGCATTCCATTTCTGAGCTAAACAAATGGAGTATCTACTGTGCTATATATACTATACCCAGGGGTGGGCTTCAATTTTTTTAGCAAGGTGTTCTCTGCCCAGTTGTTGGGTAGGTGTAGCCATGGTGGGCATGGCCTAGTCGGCCTCCTGCACCATGTTGGGAGGGATTTTTGCCCTTCCCGGACTCCTGAGCCTTTCCTCAAGACTACGGGAGGCGCCTGACAGAATTCCTCTGCTGAGGAATCTCCTGAACCAAACATTGTTATGGACTGTGCCTTCCTGACAGTGTTGGCAA
>JANHFT010005709.1:82374-97811 GCA_032467955.1 Pseudoxenodon macrops | reverse complement strand
GTAAATACCACCTCTGACTGGCCCTGCCCCATCTATTCTCTGTCTCCCGAGTCCCAGCTGATCGGGAAGAAATGGAGATTTTGCAGTATCCTTCCCATGCCACGGCCACCAAGCCACGTCACGCCCACCAAGCCACGCCCTACAGAACCGGTAGTAAAAAAAATTGAATCCCTCTACTGACCTCACCCCATTCCTAAGAGGACTGTAAGGGGCGTGCATAAGCGCACCATCGTGCCTACCGTCCCTGTCCTAACATTCCCTTTGATTCGTATTCATTTCACGTATTCAAATCATGTTTATACTTACATATATTATCTAATACGTGCTTGACAAAATACATAAAATAAATAAATGGCAGCTTAATTTGAACGAAAGAAAAGGATCTGCATATAGGAAACACACAATCAAACCCAAAATTTACATTGTTAGGCGAAACAGTTGTTAAATGAGTTTGGGCTTGTTTTATGACCTCTCTGGCCACGGTTGTTAAAACGAATTACTAAATTCTTAAGTTAGGAACATAGTTGTTAAGTGAATCTGACTTCTAAACATCATGCTTTAAAGTCAAGTCAGACATTAAGGAAGAAAGCCAAAATAATAAGGGGGAAGAATAATAAGTCGGGAAGTGTGCCCATCTAAACAGAGCCAGGCCATTCTTGACTTGATGACTGATTCGAGAAAATATAATGATTTCAAGACCTTGGGTGACAACAAACACAAACTTTGGCTGAGGCAGAAATCCATGTGACTAATTATAACCCATAGTTTGTTTCCAAGTTAATTTCAGGGTAATGTTGTGAGTTATTGATTTCCTAACCAAGACAACTAGACACAAGGACAGTTTTTTCCCAAACGCCATCACTCTGCTAAACAAATAATTCCCTCACCACTGTCAGACTATTTACTAAGACTGCATTACTGTTACTATTAGTCTTCTCATCGTTCCTATCACCCATCTCCTCCCACTTATGACTGTAGGCCTGTAACTTGTTGCCTCTTTTTTTTTTTTACCATGGGGGTTTTACAATGAGATTCACTCTGAGCTCCTCTTCCCATTTCATGCATTATTATATGACATTAAAATGTCATTCAGCCATAAGTTGTTGACCGGGAGGTGATATATAGGCTTTGGCTAAACAAAATGATTGATTAATATAAATACAGTTGAAATCTCTTTAATTTAGTTACTTGGTTTTCATAAAATTGAGCACCGCACAAGCACTGGCAACATTTTAAAGGAATAGATCAGCAATTGTGGATTAACTTTGCCACCTAGTGCTGAAAAACCAGACATGCAGAAACATATTCACCAATGTACAATTGTGGTTTACATTTTTATGGATTCAAGCATACACGTTCTTTGTATACTGCTCAAAATTAGTGGAATACCTTTGCAATTATTAATGGGGAAAATGTAGTATAAAGAACAGGTTCAAAACAACACAGGTATTTGGGCAAATGTGTGTTTTCACACATTTATAGATAGATAATATGGGATAAAGTAGATTTTTATGCACTTGGATGTAGCACTAGATTTATAAAGTAGATTCAGTTACTGAATCTTCTTACGCATAGGAAAATGGATATTTAAGATTCTCAATATAAGGGAATTTCCTTGCTATTTTCTTTCTTTCTTTCTTTGCAGCTAACCTTCACTCTAATATAGATTTTGGATTTTTCTTTTATATGCCCAAAACATCTCATTTTACTTTAATAACTTGGAGGTTACTGTACTGTACTGTTTATTTATTAAACAGTAAGAATGAGGTTTGAATAATTCCTGAAGCTAGAATTTCACTCTCTTAAGGATTGCATCCTAGCCAGGTATTTCTTTAAAATAAATTACCCGATCACTGGTTTCCAGATTTGTTAATGTCACTGAACTGACTTTAAGAGGCTGTCTCCCTTAAAACCTGCTTAGGCAGGATCTTCATGAACTCTTTGCAATTTACTGTGAACAAATCTGCTGCCTACTTTTCGCTGGTCTTTTTTTACAAATTCAAGTACAAATCTTCCAGTTGTGAATATGTACAGCTTGTGCAATGAGTGCACTGTTGGAAGAATTGAAGGACCAGGTTAGGACAGACCATCATGAAGAATTCTGCTCAGAGTCATAGTCAATGAGGAGGGTATATAAATTTAATAAGAACTATGCAGTTACTAAGAGTCAACAATAACTTGATGGCACATGATTATCAGAACTTTTGTTTTATTAAGAAACACAATATATGTATAAGACAGAATACACAAACTCAAGCATAAATGTAAATAACTCTGAGCTATTATACCTGTGAGATTCAGCATTGCCCTTACTACTACTTACACACATACCAGTACACACAAGTGAGTCATTTCCTTAAAGGTGCAGCACATCTTTAAGGCACAGTTAATATATATACTCTCCAATTCAAAATGTCTTACAAAATTCTAAAAGCAACAGTTGAGACACACAGTATTTTATTTTATTTTTTCTCTGTTCGTCTGCTTCATCTTCCTTCTCTATTGGAGTCACTCCATTTTGACTTGTTTAGACCAGTCCAGTTCTCCTCCTCCCTTTCAAAGCTTCAAATATAGAATAGGTGGTACATGGCTCAATAACAGTAACTGTCAAAGGGATCTAAAAGTCCTAATGGACTTTTCACATGAAGCATTAGTACCAATTTATAATGCCTCAATAAGAATGTGGAATACTGCATCCAGTTTTGGTTGCCATGACATAAAAAAAGATATTGAGACCTTAAAAGAGTGCAAAGAAGAGCAATAAAGATGAAAGGGGACTGGAGGCTAAAACATGAAGAACGTTTTCAGAAATTAGGTCTGTCTAGTAAAGAAGGACTAGGGATGACATGAGAGCAGTCGTCCAGTATCTAAGGGACTGTCACAAAGAAGAGGAAGTCAACATATTCTACAAAACACCTGAAGGCAGGATAAGACGCAATGGATAGAAGCTAATGAAGGAGGGATCCAACTTAGAAATGAGAAATTCCCTGACAGACCAGTTAATCAGAACAGTTAACCTTCCAGTTAACTGTTCCAAGTCCTAACATTTAACCTTCCAGTTAGCCTTCAGAAGTTGTGGGTACTCTAACACTGGAGGTTTTTAAGGAAATATTGGACAACCATTTGTCTGAAATGGTATAGGGTATCATGCTTGAGCAGAGGGTTGGACTAGAAGAACTCCAAGGTCCCTTCCAACTCTGTTATCTGTATTCTGATTTGTTTAGGAACTCTGGCAAAAAAGATTGTAAACTCGTTTAACAACCATCTTGTAGACATTTGATTCCCATTGTGGTTGTAAGTTGAGGGCTACCTGTACATTTATCGAGACTGGCCATAATAACAGAAGGTTACAGGTCTTATCACATTGTATTTCCTCTTCCTTTTCTTCCTTTTTATATTTTGGTGGATTAGAGAGGCATCTGTCTGAAGTGCTTGCAAGCATTATCTGGCCTTAGAAAATATTTTGCCCTTTGTCACCTTGACTACAGCGCTTCATATCTCCATCAAGGTCATCTTCCTTATTCTCTAATATTGGAAAATGCAAATATTTGGCAGTGTAGGAGACATAGGTGATTCCAATGATTGATGACTCTCCTAGGCAGCAGCCTATGATAACCTGTCTCAACCTTTCTTTAAATATAGTTTGGCTAATGATATCTACTGTTAAAAAATTCAGCATTAGGTATCTTTGCTAATCTACTGAAAATCAGTTATTCAGTCCAAAGATCCCAATGAATTTTCTACTTGCTGCTAGATTTCCCCCAGACTAATTAAGAAAAGTTACATACATGCATAATGAAGCACACCCTACAGTCATTCTGTCCCCATTTTGAGCTTTATTTACTCAATATCGCAAGTTTCCACAATAAATAGAGTTCAAAAATTCTTCTCCCCTCCCCCAGGGATATTACCATCCAATGTTTGATGAGAAATGGGGAAGGACACTTATATGTATTTTTTTTCCGGTTTTCACAGCAGCATCACCACCAACCTCCTTGTGGACAAATTCAATGACATTTGTTTCCACATCCTATTTATTGTCTTTTTATTTATGTTTGCTTATAAGCTGCTTTGAGTCAGGAATTGCTCTGAATGACGGAGAAGGGGAAAAAAGAAATAATAGAGAAAACACCAAAAATATTAATTCAAATCTTTTTTTTAAAAGAAAATCTATTAGTAACCAATTGAAGGAAAAAGGAGAAAGGGATGGCAGAGAATGAGAAGGTTAGATAGTGTCATTGAGGCAGTGAACATGAATCTGGAAGATCATAGAGGGGGCCTGCATGCTATGATCCATGGGGTCACAAAGAGGTCGGACATGACTTAGCAACTGAACAACAAATTAGCAACTATTTAAAAGAAATTAAACAAGAGCCCCCAACACTTCTATCTGGAATTCTTACTTCTGACATTGAACAAGCTGAAACAAATGGCAAAAGACTGAAGAATATTTTCCCCTTCTAGAGCATCTTAAAGATAAAATTTGCCTTGTCTCTTGATAAGGAAGCTGCAGAATGCTAGTAGCAGCCATTGTGAAGATATCTTGTGCCTTACTTGTCGAAGAGGTTTCTGACTGGTGGGAATGAAAATGGGTTCTCCCAAGGATTTTAAAACTCAGCCAGATTGATTTGAAATAACGTGTTATGGCCCAATTCCCAGAAAACTTGGCTACTGCTTCTGTAGGGTTATTGTGATTTTATTTTCCATTATTTCTACCATCATCATCCTATTACTTCAGCTGTCAGTCAGACGTTATCTTGAAAGGGATATGCAATAATCTGTATAACCTTATTGAAGAAAGAACCGTCTGAATGATTTGCATTCAGGTTAGGCCAGCAAGATGCTTGAATGCTAATTTGTTAAAGCTATAATTGTGTATTACTCAAAATGGGTGACATTTCAATGATATTATTAATCATTCTTTCACTCACGGCCAGGTCTTTATATGATCGTTTATTTTGGTGGCTTTTGATTTCTTAGTGTAACTTTTATATTCAGTAATTGGAGATGCCCATTAGTAATCTATTTAAGTAGAAAGACTAGACTTACAATGATTTTGAAGGGTTATAAATTTTCTTTCTGAGTAATTCAATGACATTAGACCAATCTAAACCAAATGTGGGTGTTTGAGGAGTTAATGTTATTCTTTTTAGATATTTTTGTTAGATAGCTATGTTAGTTGAATGTAATTCTTACTTTAAACATACTCAGGCTAATATTGAATTTATATGCATTACTCTAGTTTAGTAATGACATTTCCAACTTAATTTAATGTAGATTTCAAATTTTCATCCAGTCTCAAACATAATACAACTCTTGCTGCCCAAACTCCCAACAAAACAAAAAACTAATTAGAATCTATGGGAGTGAGTCATTCTTTTTAAAAAATGTGTACTCATTACATGCCCATTGATCGATGTTGCTGTTGGCCACTATTTATTTATTTAATTCAATTTAGGCATTGCCCAACTCCAAATCATCCATGGACAGTTCACACACAAAATAAAAGCACAAGATGGAACAAGATGTGATCCAATCACTTAATATAAGACATAAAGAGTTCTATCCATCTCAACCCCAACCTGAAAGAACAGGCAGGTATTCAATGCTTTGCAGAATTTGATCGAGATGGGAGTCACATGGAGCTCAGAGGGAATCTCATTGTGAGACCTCCATGGTAAAAAAAAGGCACATTTCTGGGTCCCCATTGATGGCACTGTTTGATTATAAAGTCCTGCAACATACTAACTCTGCTGGCATGTACTGGCCATCAGAAACCATGGGAGATAGGCAGTCCTTCAGAAAGCCTAACCTTAGGCTATGTAGGTAATGGCCAGCATTGATTAAATTAATATATAAAACTAAAATCTTTGTTTCCTCTTGAGAAATGGTCATACACCACTACAAAACCCTGAACTGTAAAATTTACATTGATATCACTCACTACTATTTCTCATTATCTAAAATAAATAGACATGATCCTTTGAAAAGAAAAATAAACATTTCAAAAAAATCAGTAACAACAACAATCAGTCCATGTCAATAGAAGGGAATGTACTTCAATACTTTTAAAGTATCCCAACCAGATTTCCTTACCAGAGCTTCTGGCAGGACATACCGCTAATTATGGTACATGAATTGTGTCAAAAGTTGCCATGTTAGGAATATAGAATCCCTACTGATTATTCCAGGAAGTATCTGATAACTCCTGAGCACTTGCTTAATATGATCAGTAGATTCACTACCATCTTTCCTTTTGACTGGACAGAAAATTGGAAGCATCACTTGGCCACTGCAAGTACTTCTGAGAAGATGTGTCCTACACTGCATGGCTCTGTCAGTGAACAGTGCAATAGAAAAGCTTGCTTTTTCAAGCTTCTTCTCCAGCTTTTTTTCCCCTTCAGAACTAAATAAACAAAATGGAATAACTTATTGGGTTGCTTTTATATAAATCGGTTGACTGACTTAAGTTAGTTTAACCTTGTGCACAAGCGGAGCTAAATCCAATCCCTGGAAATTAATTAACTCTGATAGCCTTTTTGGTTCTGCTAAGTCTTTTGTGGAAGTGAAGCCTTTTTGTAGCTGAAATCACCAAACTGGATTGAAAGTGAATGAAGTCAAGATTCTTACTTCCAGGGCAGACAGCCTACTCTAGGAGTGAGGAACTTTTGATCTTCAGATATTTGAGGCTACAATTTCCAACAATTTCAGTTTTCAAGATTACAATTAAATGGAATTTAGAGCTGTAATTCAGACCACACCTTCAGCGCCAGATATTCTTCATCCAGGTATTCTTTATAGACCAATAAGAGAGGTAATATAGGAGAATTGTGAATAGGAACTGTGAATAGGAATATTTGGATCATGACTGTAGAGCTAATTCTCATCTTGAGTTGCTGAATTTCCTCAGGGTCCATATTAAATGGCAAAATTCTGCATTGACATAATTCCCAGATTCAGGGGTATCTTAACTTTCAGAAGAAAAATTTGGTAGTTCTATCTGAAGTGCTTCATTGAGGAGAAATAGGTTTGTTACTCCTAAATTTTATAAATTTCTGCTTCTGTGTTTGGCAAATGTCCTGTTTGAGATATAATCCCTACTCAGGCATTCAGATGTCCATAATATACACAATACATTGGGACACATGCACCAGCTAAAATCAACATTCAATGTAAAATCAATCCATTAATGTTCATGCAATCATTACCTATGCTGTCTCTGCTTTTCCATTTAAATGCCCCATAAGGGAAGACTTTCTAATTTCTAACCATCTTTCTAATTACTGAATGGGAACAACATCTTGACTTTCTAGAATAAGCTATGCTGAAGTGGTGGAGTTGCTACCAAGAAAGCCATCTTCAGGTCTTTTGCCTGCTTGTTTCCTTGGTCTCATAGGAAGTGGGTGCCCTTTCTGACTAGGCTGTGTCTACTTAGTGCATGCATTTCCAAAGGTATTGGACTAAGAAAAGTGTGCCATCCTCACCCACATCCAGGGGTGGGTCCTAACTTACCTCACTGCCAGTTCACTTCCTCCTGCGCTGTGTGGCTGTGCCTCATAGGCGCATGCGCGCTTTGCACGTGCATGCATGCGCAGTGCAAAAAATTACAACCGCCCCAAAAAAGCAGAAAACAAGATGGTGACGCATGCGCAGTGCCAGAAAGTCAGCTTCTCTGCATGCGCAAAAAAAGAAAAAACCCAGGGAAAAAATTTTAAAAACCTTTTTTCCAAAAAATAAAATCCCAAAAAAAGATTGTGGCGTCCACAGACCAGAACCAGTTCCATGATGTCACTAGCAGCTTACTACCTATTCTATAGAACCAGTCCGAACTGGTAGGAATCCACCTCTGCCCATATCCTGCTATAGACCATCACAAGAATGACCAATGTGTTTTTGCCCCTTGCCTACACTTGAGCCCTGACTGAAAGGGGTCCAAATAATCTTTATTATGCAGGATTGCTTCTAGTTGTAGTCCAGTCATCTTTTTTAGTTCCCATTTTTTCTTTGTTGATTTGTTTTGCGTCAAAATTGCTGCAATAACCGCATAGGGCTGCTGCAACAGTTATAAGTGTTAAACAATTGTCAGAAGTCACTTTTTCCAGTGTCGTAGCTTGGAACAATAACTAAATAAATCATTGTAAATTGAGGACTACCTGCATTTCTGATAATCATTGGTTACTAATTAGTGGAGTGCAGTGAGAAGGACTGCCATCTTGGATCTTTCTCAACCCTGAGAATGGTGTCAAGAGATGTGTCTATGTCGGGTTTTAAAACACTCAGTGCTTGTATTTTTTTTATTTTTTTATTTTTATATATTTATTTTGTCAAGCATATATAAGATTACAGAATTACATAGAATGTATAAACATGGTTATGAATACATGAGATGATTACGAATAAATGGGGACATTGGGACAGGGATGGTAGGCATGTTGGTGTGCTTAATGCATGCACCTTACAGACCTCTTAGAAATGGGGTGAGTCAGGAGTCAGTCTAAGGTTAACATTTTGGGGATTTGGGGAAGAAACCAGAGAGTCAGGTAGTGCATTCCAGGCATTGACCACTCTGTTGCTGAAGTTGTATTTTCTGCAATCGAGTTTGGAATGGTTTACCTTAAGTTTGGTTGAAGCTGAAGTAGTCATTGACAGGTAAGACATTTCACCTAGGATTTTAGAAAAGAAATTGGGAAGGGGAATGATTTTTTTGTCTGTGTTGAACTTCATTAACTTTGTTTTGAGAATTACACACCTCTTTTGTGCTGTGATTGGTGTGTTCAAATGGAAATTCAATGCTTGGGTCCTGAGGTTGCCTTTTTGTTACCAAACATGACAATGTTATCTTCTGACAGCTCTGGGCCTTCAGGAGGACGTTCTACCATCCCTCCCACCAAACTCCTTTCTTTCTTCTTGTTCGCTAAGCGGAATTCAATGGAGCACTTTTGACCCAAACATTTTTGGGTCCCCTTCATGGGTCTGTTGTAGGTGAGACTTCTGCTTGTTAACTTGATTGGAAGTGGCAGGAAAGCCAGGCTTCAAAATTGCCTGTCATGAAAACACAAAGAGAGAGAAGGGAAGCAGGTTTACAGAAGCTTGTCAAATTACAGAAGGATATTAATGCTGACATTTTTTTAAGCACTGGAGAGAATGGCTGACAAGCAGGTAATATTGTTCTGGCCTGTAAAACTACAGGGAGGGTGCTTAAAACAAAACAAACCAAATATCTGCAACACTGCCCTAAAATTTCCTACGATCGGCTTATTAGCTGGAAACGGAGATTAAACTAAGGGGCATATATTAGAATATACTGTATGTTCTATTGATCTTTGTCGTTTTCGTCACGCTTGTAGCATGCAAGTTGTCCTACCTCTTCAAATAGTCACTAAACAGTGCTGTCATTAAGCGAGGACTAGCTGTATAGCAGGGTGAAAATACATAAGATCCTCTCCTGCTTTTGGATAAATAAACTGAATGTTTGTTCTGAATGTTCTAAAGCTGAATGCTTTAGCAATTTTATAGATTTGGGTATATTCAAATCAAAATTGTATTAACATTCATAAATGGGGATAAATATTTTGTCTCCCTCTGATGACATCTTCAGGCCTATTTATATTTGTCTTGGTCACCTTTCAGCTCTGAAAGTAGAACTTAAGCATACGTGGGTGTGGGTGACACCTTCAACCCATCAGTCAGCATTGTACGTGACTCCAGTGCTTCAAAAGTTAGTTATTCTGGACATAATTTTTTTCACCTCTCTCTCTCTCTCTCTTTAAAAGAGGTGAAAATTCAGCCTGAGCTATCCATAACATAAAGCAAAATAAGATGTGGAAAAGGAAGTTAGACCTACTGGCTTGGTGGGCTACATTTTCTGAATGTCATCTTGGATACATGGCGTGACTTGGATAGGACATTCCAGAGTATTGCTTGGCTGATACAGTGATAGCCTTTGAGGTAGAAAACTTTTATCACAGAAGAATATTTAAAAATAAGATTTCTTCTCTTGTCTATGCATTAGTCACTCATGTGTAATTAATATTTGTTCCTCCCAGGCTGCCGTGCTTGGCTGTAAATATAGATTAGGCAGCCAGAAACATAAGGAGCTCAAGCAAAGAGAATGAAAGGAAGCTAAAGGATATTTATCAACCTTGTAGTTCGTCAAAACAGGTGATATTTTAATTCTTTTTGATATGGTTAGGTAAGGATTTGGAGCCTTTATGGTTTAATTATATTAATTTCCAATTCCTTACTTAGGAGTAGGCCCCACTGGACTCAAGAGTCACTCTGCTCTGACCTCCTAATTTTGTTCAATTAGGAGCAATGGCTCCTATGTTTTTTTAACTGTACATAATAGCACTTGGCAATAGCACTTAGACTTATATACTTCTTCACAGCCCTCTCTAAGCAGTTTACAGAGTCAGCATATTGTCCCCAAAAATCTGGAACCTCATTTTATCCACCTCAGAAGGATGGAAGGCTGAGTCAACCCTGAGCCTGTCAGATTTGAACTGTCGAACTGCTGGCAACAGGCAGTCTGCAGAAGTAGCCTGCAGTACTGCATTCTAACCACTGTGCCACCATGGCTCCAAATGTACTGTTATAAACTCTGCATTTTATTTGTGTATTGTCTGCATGGTAAGGGAGAGAGAAAGTCTAGTAAATGAAAAAAATAAGTATTTCAGAATGGAACAGGGATCTATTCATCAAAGTTGTCCAAAGAAAAGAATAATGATGTTTGGGCATTGATGACAAGAAGAGACCGTCTTGTCCTTGTAAAAAGGAGGTGGCAGATGAAGAGATAAGTGGCAACCAATCAGCAGCAGAGTTATATCACTCTTGACAAGTATTTTACAATCTTCCGCAGTTGTATGATGAGTGCATTTCAGCTCCCAGAATTCACAGCCAGAATTCCTCAACCATCAATTCTGGGAGTTGAAGTCCACTTATTAAAGTTGTTGTGGTTGAGAAATACAGCTCTAAAGTGAGCAACACATTCATATTTTTTTTACTTTAATTTGCAAGATTTATCATTCAAGCGTACTCTGAGCAATGAACAAGTCTCAGCTTAGAATACTGCATCCAGTTTTGGTCACTACCTTATACAAAAGATGTTGAGACTTTGGAAAATGTGCAAGGAGCAACTAAGATGAACAAAGGCCTGGAGATTAAAACAGATGAAGAATGGCTGCAGGATTTGGGTTTGGCTACTCTAGAGAAAAGAAGGACTAAGTGAGACAAGATAGCAGTATTCCAGTATTTGAGAGGCTGCCACAAAGCAGAGGGGGTCAATTTTTTCCCCAAAGCACCAGAGGGCAGGATAAGAAACAATGGATGGAAACTAATCAAGGACAGAAACAACCTGGAATTGAGGAGAAACTTCTTAACAGGAATGACAATTAACCATTAGAACAGCTTCTCATCAGAAGTTGTGGGTGCTTCATCACTAGAAGTTTTTAAGAAGACACTGGACTTGAAATCGTATAGGATCTCCTGCTTGAGCAGGAGGCTGGACTAGAAGACCTCCAAGGTCACTTTCAGCTCTATTCTGATTTTAATTCAGATAAAAAACAAACCATGTTTTTTTAAAAAAAATAACATTTTGCCCTCACCCCCAAGAATACCACAATCAATGGATCTGAAATTCCCTTCCTTACCAGAAACAGCAGTCATAAGAGTCCAGCCCAATCCTGATGATATAGCCATGTTTAAAGGCTATTTAAAAGCTAGGTGTGAGGGGCCATTCTGATGTCTGGGAGTGGGAAGGGGGAAAGCTATTTCAGAAGCGCTACTCAAAAGGTATGATTGTGTGGTCTTTGCAGATGTTATCCTTGAGAGAAGGAATTAGAGTGATCCAGAGGTGGGTTCCTGCCAGTTCGGACTGGTTCGGTAGAACTGATAGCGGGAATTTCCACCCACTCACTGAACCGGCAGCAACGGCCGGCTGGACATGCCTCTGAACCCGTCCTCCAGCTGAAAAATGGCTGAAAAACAACCTTCACATGCGCAGAGGGTTTTCACCTGGAAGTGATGAGCGTGCATGCACTTCCGGCGCAGAGGTGGGTTCTGAATCTTCTTACTGCTGGTTCGCTCAGGGTTGCGCCTCGAGTGCGTGCACAAAGTGTGTGAGCGAGCACACATGCTGCAGTGAAAAACTAGCTTCTGCGCATGCGCAGAAGCAAAATTCAAGATGGCGGCGCCCATGGAGCCACAAACAGAACCGGCTCCATGACATCACCGCCGAGTCACTACTTACTCTATAGAACTGGATAGAACTAGTAGGAACTCACCTCTCTTCCAAATCAGTAGGGAAGATAAGTAGAACCCACCCCTGGAATGATCCCACCCTATTTAATATCATTGTGAAGGTAGATGTTACTAGCAGATGACAGTTCACAGGCTTTGAACTATGAGGAATTTGATGTTGAAGACCAATACCTTGAAGAGCACTTGGATACCAATTGGTAACTAATGCAACTGTTGAAATCAATACATGGGTATACTGACGGATGTCCACAACAACCAGAATAGTTGCATTATGGATCAGCAATAACTTCTGAATGGACTTCAGCTGAGTACAGTTCAATATAGGGGACATTGCAAATGGGTTGAGAGGTGACAAGTGACTGTGAGTAAAACCTTCGTTCCAGGATGAGTCATAATTGATGCAAAAGATAGAGCTATGTTTTTTGCTTCAGTTGTCAATTGTTTTATTGAATGAGTAAGGAAATGAAATAATAAACAATAATAAAATCATAAGACTATTTGTACCTCCTGTACACTAAAACGTGTAGAGCTTAAGTTGGCTCACTTGCCTGAGTTCTCTCTTCTCTCTTCTTCACTGACTTAGAGGATTTAGACACAGTCTAAATTGTGTTGCCGTGTGTGCTTTTAATATTGTGAATGCATTGTTTAGTTGCAGGAGAATTTGTAAATAGCATTCATTTCTTAAAGATCAGTATGATTTGTAATAGTTTACATTGTGAATCATTTGTGGAAATGAAAGTTGGGCTAAAAAAGAAAAGAAAATATAGAGGTTATTAATATTTTATAATTTTGGCATTGATGAAAATTCCTCCAAAATATATAAATGGCTTATAGCCAAGACGAAAACAATTGGATTCTAAAATAAATCAAGAGAGCCAGTTTGATGTAATGGTAAGGTGTACGACTAGAAATTGGTAGATTGTAAGTTTTCACCCCGCCTTTGGTCAAAGTCAGCTGAGTCACTCTCTCTCTGCCCTTAGGAAGCTGGCAAGGGCAAACCACACCTGAAATCTTGCCAAGAACATATCATGAACTCATCCAGGCAGTCACCAGGAGTCAACACTGACTTGAAGGCACAAAACAGAAACCTAGATTTCTCTGAAGAAATCTATAATGTTGGGGGAAGAAGGAAGGAAAGGAAAAATAAGAACTGTCAGCAACAAGGTGGATGGACTCAATTATAATGCCAATGGATGCACTGTTGGATGATCTAAAAAGCTATATTTGAAACAGATCATCCTGGAAAAATTTTGTCCATGCAATAACTAAGAGCCCATACTATCTTAATGGCACATAATGACACAATCACTCATTCATCCGCTCACTCAGTATTTTGCAAGCTTCAAATATGAATAAATGATTCCATTCAATATCCTAAGGAACCTTTTTATTGTTACTTTAGGGATGTGATTAGATGAAACTGTACCCAAGCAGACATAAAGGAACCCATTTTTTTTCCTAAAAGGAAGCTTCATTCAACGGATGTAACATAAACGTTGACCTTTAAACCTAAGACTTTATTTTGCACTGCAAGAGGTAGAAAGCAAAATTACATTCCCTGCTGTGCATTATTGCTTATGAACTCTAAATTATTATTATGTTATTGAAATATTAACTATAGTGTTTGACTCTGCATTAGTTTATGGTTTCTTTAAAAAGAGAATGGTTTTGCTGGAATAGGCCTTAGGAATACCACTAAGCATATATGTAGAACTAAAAAAAAAAAGAACCCACTATTCCTTTTTTAAAGAGTATTTTTTAAAACTGTTTCAAAAATTAGGCAAACTGAATGCAGATTTGTAGCAGCAGATATGAAAAAAATAATAAACCTCCTGTAAGGATTACTGAACTGAATGGAAGGCTTGATCTTGTTTAATCACATAATCACTGCCATTTGGACTGTAAATTACCAGAGCAAATAATGCACTGCACCCAAAGGGAGTCATAACGCTGCAGAAAACAACATCAAATCTTTGCTGAAATTACTGTAACTCTTTGGAGACCCAGGAAAAATTGAAGTGATTTTCTACCCTTTCTTATTGGTATAATATGAGAGGAGAACATATCACAGAAAGGGAGGGTTGAGAGGTGAAGCAGACGCTTATTCTGCTGTATTGTTCTCGGAGTATTTGTTCATTGTGATAAACAACACTACATTTGTTGCAGAGGTGGGTTCTGAATCTACTTACTGCTGGCTTGCTCAGGGTTGCGCTGTGGCTGCACGTGTGCGCTTAAAAAAAGCTTCTGCGCATGTGCAAAAGCAAAAACCAAGATGGTGGCATCTATGGCACCACCGAAAGAACCAGCATGGCAGGCCCAGGTCGCTAACGATTCTAGCGAACCGGGCCACCAAGTTACTAATGGTTCGGTAGAACCGGACTAAACCCACCTCTGATTTGATGGCAAAGCAGATGACCACACTGATTTTAATGGGCTGAAAAATTAATAGATAATATCTAAGAAAAGATACAGATTTCACTCGATAAACTTTTAGAAGATGATGAGAAGTATTAAAAAGAATAAACTTTAAGCTGCCTAGACCTTATAGAGTTTAAAGGCATGGAAGACAACATAATTGCGATTACCAAAATGGGAATAGAAAAAAAAAACAAATCAAAAAAAGTATCTGGACATGGAACAGCTGTGACAAAAAATCCTGGACAATGCTTGCTTAAGGGATTTACAAAGTAGGCTGGTGAAAGATTTGAAGACATCTTTTAAATGCCAAAGAGTGATGAAAGATCAAATCCTGAGATGCCGTAGGAATGGTTTGAAGGTTAAGATTGTGCAGAGCAAATAGAAGGAGCATAAAGTTGGACTATTTGACCAGAAATAAACTATTTGTTTGATTTTTCTGGAAACTTCTAATAAATGTTTTGTTGAACTAGGATTGAAACGTTATTATTTCTGAATTGCACATAGATAAAACATAGGCTCTAGGGTGAACAGGTTTTTTTTAATGTATCTTTAAAGGAGGGTAAAAAGTTAGTATATTAGCTTATGCTCTGTGTGTCTTCTTTTCTTTTCTTTTTTTCTTTTCTTGATCTTTTTCCTTTCCTTTCTGCCCTTTTCTCTTCTAGTTTAGTTTGTATTGTTGTTATTATTCTACAGAGGAATTATTGAGTCTGTCATCTGCACCTCCATAACTGTCTGGTTTGGTTCTGCAACCCAACAAGACA
>JANHFT010005709.1:0-12644 GCA_032467955.1 Pseudoxenodon macrops | reverse complement strand
AATACACTCTTTTATTGATCATCTGGAAGAAAAATGGTCTGTCTCTTATGGTGTGTCAACCAACCCCTGAAAAGCTAAGAGTTCAGCTAAAAGACAAGAGAGTTTCTAAAACTTCTAATTTTAGTGCTGCCACTGTATGTATACAGAAGATCCCCTGATATGAAAATTGGAACTGGTTCCTCTTCAGAACATGTAAAACTTTTGGCTTTAATAAAGATTTCATGAGCATAATTAAATTATTGAATGAATAATGAATGCTAGATGCATTTTTCCTAGGGATGCATCTATTAGTATATTTCTTTGATGATGTATGAATTATAACTCTGGCAGATTGTGATCCAAAGGCTTTAATCCTCAAATCATCCAACATCATTTAAATACCCTAGTGAAAGTCTGAGCCATAAACCAAGCCCATTATTAAATAATTTCATAGCAGCTCCTAAGAATATTCTCTGGGTTAACTTTGAAATGCAATAATAACTTGGGCTACTGCTCTGCACAATTTCCTATTTTTGCATAATTCGGATTCCCAAAAACCACAAAATAACAGCCTGTTGGAAAAAAAGATCGAAAGCTTCACTGTTCAGGTGCTGAACAGATGATGTAAAAGACAAATAATATGTGGTTTTTTTTTCTTCATTTAACAAGAAAAAGATAGAATTAAGTTTTGAACTTTTGTATGAAGTGTGAGCTTACGCTTCTCCCCTGCATTGTGTCTGAGAGTATATCTTCACTGGGAATATAGGGTATGCTGTACAAATTCTTTGCTGGGTTTTATGATCAGGAGGAGAGAAGAAGCTAGTAGTATTATGAACCCTTGCCTTTCCTATAGAAATGCTTTGAGAAAAAATTTCCTGGATTTTCCCCCCCTCTCCAGAGGCCCAAAGCAGAGCTACTCCATCTTCAACCTCTATTTTTCTTTTGCTGGCTTCTCTCCTCATCCAGATTTGCTCTGGTTCTGTTGTGTCTTCTAATATGTAGGCAAACAGAACCTTGACTCTTCTTTTCAAAGTCTATTTTCAACATCTGTTCCACTGGAAGAATAAACAAGGTAAGGAAAGTTGTAGAACACAACTTCTACAATTCTTCCCAACACATTTAACAGACATGACTATAAGAAGCATATCTTTTTTATTCTGTGTAACCAAATAACATGTGGGCATCTCTGTGTGCTCTTTCTCGCTGGGGACCATGAATCATTGCTGGTGTATGGTTGGATAATCATTATCATAGAATAACAGAGTGGGAAGGGGCCTTGGAGATCTTCTAGTCCAACCCTCTGTTCAAGCAGGAGACCCTATTACATTCCAGATAAGTCCAGTCTCTTCTTAAAGGCCTCCAGTGATGTAGCACCCACAACCTCTGGAGGAAAGCTGCTCCACTGGTTAATTGTTCTCACTGTTAGGAAATTTCTCCTTCATTCTAGGTTGCTTCTCTTCTTGATTAGTTTCCATCCATTGTTTCTTGTATTGCTTTCTGGTACTTTGGAAAATAGGTTGACCCCTATTCTTTGTGGCAGCCCCTCAAATATGGAAACACTGTTATCATGTCATCCCTAGTCCTTCTTTAGTTATATTGCAAAGCTCTGAACTTTAAGAGCAAGGATTGAATTAATAGAACTCTTTGTAGGTTATGAAGTCTACAGGGATTCATTTCATGTGCTATTATTTAAAGATGTATTTATTTGTTTATCCCAAAGGTGCTTTTCCAAAAGACAACGGGATTTTCTTGTTTTTTTTCTCCTTGAAAACATCTGGCTTCTTATCCAAAAAACTTATTCAGTTCAGTTTTTCTTGGATGAGAAGCAAAACATTTTCAAGGGAAAAAAAGAAAAGACAATCCAATTGCCTTTTGGAAAAACATCTTTGGTACAAATAAGACCTGGATGAATAAGAATCTCCATAGACATTTATTTATTTAATATACTTACATACCACTGAAGCTGCCAGAGATTCCTAACAGATTATAATTAACAATTAAAATTAAAACATCCACAGTATAGAGAACACAAAATATAATTCTATAGTTCGATAGAGCTACTATTGTTCAATTCAAAATAATAGCATAATAGCAGCAATAATGATCAAGACAAGATAATAATTACCAACTGGTCTCTTGGAGAAGGTTAATTATGATAATAATCATTAGATTTCTCATAATTTTAGGTAATAAATTAAGGAAGGGGGCAATTTAATTTTTAAAGGCAGGTTATTCCAATCAATTGAGGTCCTAACCAAAAAAATGCCTTTACCATCGGCCACCCTAGTATCACTGAGGTGGGGAGCAGCCAACATCTTCTCCTGGGAAAATTTATAGGGCAGGTCAGTTTAATATCACAATTATCCAACTTTATGCTCCAACCACTGATGCAGAAAAGAAGAAAGCTGTGGAGAGTTATGGTCAAATTCAAATTCAAACTGACAAAACAGTAAAGCAAGTTGCACTGCTTATTGTTTGTAATGGAACGCCAAATTTGAAATATTAACGAGGAAAACATATCTGCAATGTATGACCTAGGAAAGAGAAATCAACTTCTTTTGTCTTCACTGTGAAACTATTCTCCTAGGAACCAGAATGATTCCTACATATACGGACATTATCATATGGACTACACAGAAATTGAATTGACTACTGTATTAATATAAGGATAACTCATTTATAACAGCAAATGCTTAGCTGACTGTGGAATTGATCACAGATCACTCATGTATAAACACAAAATCCAGCTAAAGCCAAGAATAAAGCCAATCATTTCCCATGATATAATCTTGAGAGTATATAGACCACTTTTAAGGAGAACATCAGGAATCACTTTGAAATCCTAAACCTTAATAGCAGACAACCACAGAATGTACAGAATGAAATCAAAGAGGAAAGGATTAAATCCTTCCATTCTCCACCATCCAGTCAGAGCTGAAGCAGCTTCTGTAAAACCCCAAAAAATCTAGTTGCCTCTTGAAAAAGCACCTTTGGGACAACCATGACCTGGGTGACTGAGAATCTCCATAGACGGAAAGAGAGCGCATGAATGCAAAAGCAGGGAGGACAGTTCTCTATTTTCAACATTTGAGTAACTTCCACTATGTGATTTCATATTTTTATATCCTTGTAAATTTAATTGTTTGCCCCATTTAATCCTATTCTATTCAAATATACCTCACTGTTTCATTCTGATTAGATAGTTTCTATCTACTCAACATTTATTTAAATGCTGCAATTTTATACAATAATTACATATATCAATTTATCTCCCAATTTATCTTCTTGTCTGCAATTTTGTTTTTGTCAGTAGAAACTGGGCAGTTGCTAACTATATGTTGAATTGAACTCAGAAGTCCCACTGAATGGGAAACATTGTTTTTTCTACATCCTAATATCATTGATCACTAAATGGTGGAGTGAATGGAATTCCAGCCCTTATCATTTCTTCTTTCATGTAGCATACAAATTAATAAATTAGATCAAATCAAATTAAACAGGACTTCAGGTGATCCCCAATGCACTACTCATAAACTTACTGCTTAGAACTGCAATTAAGTGATATTTATTTGAGGATTATTTGAAAGAGCAAGAAATGAAAAGACAAGTCACACAGATGCATGATAATGGTCTTGAAAACTATTTACACATTCCTACATGTGGGAAAAACACACCCACGGTGTTCAGATCAAGAATGCTCATTTTCCTTCCTGGTATTAATGCATTATAAGATCTAATAACATAATAGTCTGCCAAGCAAGAACCTCTCCATTTCAACCTGCTATGTCATTCACTGGGGAAAGACAATAAAACGCACTGACATGAATAATTTATTGGCATGTCGAGATGACAGCTGCCACGATAAGCAACCTCTTGTTATTTACTTGTCAACATGTGTAATTTGTCTTGAAAAAAAACAGAGCAGTAAATGTCAGTGACATTTGAGGTGGTATTTAAATGATTTTCAATCAATAGGTGCGATTGTGAATGGCTCCACATTCTCTCCTCATGCTTTCTTTTGTTACAGAAAGGTTGATTGAACATCAGTCTAATGGGAGAATTTTTCATATTCCAAAAGCTTTGCCATTATTTTTAGCAAAGGGATTGAGGGATGTTGTCCAATAAGGATGATTAAATAATATCAGCCACATGCAGATTCTGGGTCAATACTTTATATGTTACATACCAAAAGGAATTTAAGTTTTTATTTATTTATTTATTTCCTGCCTTTATTATTTTTATAAATAACTCGAGCTGGTGAACATACCTAATATTCCTCCCTCTTCCTATATCCTCCATTAGAATGGAGGAAGATAGACTCACTTTGAGAGTGACTGGCTCAAAGTAACCCAGCTGACTTTCATGCCTAAGGCACTAAGGTAGTACCTTAACAGTCTCCTGTTTCTTGTAACAGATTGATAAATAATTTGTCCTATATGTATGTCTAATCAATAGGAGAGAATATTTGTAGCTTAGGGTTGAACTGTGGAGTCCTTGGTGTGTCTGAACTTACTTTTGTTTGCTTGCAGACATTTCATTACTCAGGTAGATAACACTCTATCCACTGAAGATGGTACTCAGTTGAATAATGAAACATCTTGGAAACAACCTTGTTTAGAGTGGAATGAGATAACTCGCTGCAACCAACTCAACCTGGTCAACTAACCACGGTGATCTTGCAGCAGGACAACTTACCATGGCCAACTTGCCATGGGACAACTCATCACAGGACAATTCAAAAATCCAATTTAATTATTTAAAATAATTAAAACATTATTTTTTGTCATTCAGATTTCATTTTGTCTTTCCTTTGGCGTCCTTTCTTTAATGATTCTATTCCACCATTTCTTCGATATTAGTGTAACTCTTGTTCTGTAGTGAGTAAACGGTGATGAGTTGACCATGGTGAGTTGGCTGTGGCAAATTGGCCATGGTGAGTTCTCCTAGACCCATTCAGAGAGCTCCAAGAACACCACAGTATGTTTATTCACTGTGCATTATGTACTGTGATATATCACAGTAGCCTTTCTCATCAAGTGTTCCATGAGATGTTGTTAGGGAGATCATGATTAGGAAAAACAAAACATATTTTGTTTGAGTACTAGCCACGTAAGGCTAGTACTCACAGTGGTGTGAATTTTTACGTGCTACAACTCAGCTGCTAGTCTGCCACTTTTCTGATGTTATAAACATTGTGAAACCTTGACACATAAGGTAAGCATAAATTGTGAAGAATTTTTGCAATGTTTATTCAGAGATTCCCCAAGATGTGGAAATTCTTTCAAGGATTCCTCTGAAGAAAAAAGATTGAGAAAAGCTATACTCAAGAATGGAATGTACAGCTAAGACATGTACAGTGTGGTTTATGCAGAAATCCTGGTGCAAACATTCTGGATGAAGTTCATACACTATTTTTGAAATGTTCATTTCCCCCCCTATGTTTAACTTATCCATAAGTTAAAAATTGATTAAGAGGGGACAAAAGCTATATGCAAAGGTAGAAGCATGCATGCAGCTTTCAGAATGACTCTGGGCTTCTATCCAAACACTGTAAGATCAAGTTCAGTAAAGGCTTTTTTTCACTGAAAGAAATGGGAAAGGGAGTCTACGTAATATATATACATGGGGCTCCTATAAAAACTAGTGGTTGCTTGGTAGAGAAAAAGGTTCAAAAACACGCAGGGCTACTATTAAAAAACATAATTGTCAATTCTTTGGTTTGCTCTATTTATGTTATCTGGAATATCACATTCACACTGATGATCAAACTAATGTGAGTTAACTTATGGAATGTGTTTTAGGCCTGAGACCAAGTTTCGTATTTCAGATTTTCTGATTTTCATACTCCTGTATCTCAGCTGATCACTTGTTCTTTTCAATATGACGTAAGTTCAGCCCACATTACTTCCTCATTCCCTGCTACGCTCTTTTGACTGACGATGCTGGGGGTAAATCATCGAAATAAAAATTTAAAAAGTATCTGAAGAAGTGGTGCTTGGACAAAAAGAGCTTAGATAAGAAGAAAAAATCACCTTCAGGACAAATTCTGAACAGGTGTTTAATATCTGGATTTTTATGAATAATTATATGCAGATTTACCCTTGAGTACAATTGCTTCAGCTCTAGTTAGAAGCAGAAATAACTGGGATTTGATGCTACTCTAAATATGATAATTTGGTGTACAGAGAAAGAATAACAGCTGTTTCCTAGTTGTTTGCATTTCAGAAAAGTTATAATCGAATCATAAACCATCAAGAGTTTATGGTTATCAATGCTACTAATGTAAAGCAAATTCTCTTTCTTTTAAGCAAAACACCATCTAGATTTTCCAGCTATTTCCTGAAATAAAGCCCATTGAGTAAAAATGAAATAGAATCAAATTAAAATCTGGTTTTCAAGGAGCCCACTTATCACTTTGGAATGCAGATATGATTACAGTTTAAGCTCTGTCGTATTATATTGTGGTTTTGTGGGTTTTTATATTTATTCTTTATTTCTGTTCTATGCTTTTAATCCTTGTTAGCTACCCTGTATTACAATTCATACATTTGGCAGCCATACGGATAGTGAATTAAATAAATATCCAGAGGAGTATGGGGGGAGGAGTAAATCATATTTGGCTTTCGGTCCCCCCCACCAACTCTGCAGCAAGGATAAAAAAAGGGTAAATCTCATTCCTTTAATGGAGCCATATGGTTACCGTCCATCAAGTGAACAAAACAATTTGATATGACAAAGTGGAGGATTTATTCTATTGCATATTTTGACATGAAGAATTTAGCTCTGAGCCAGAAATCCTCCTTTGCACACTAAAAAGCCTAGAAAAAGACTTTTGTATGAAATGTTCCTAGCTGGGAATAAAGGGATTGGTAGTCTAATATCTATAAAAAACATATTCAAGAAAGAATAACATAGATTAATGGCATGGCACTGCATAAAACAGTTTCCTAGACTGCATTTTTAGACCACAATATACATTTTTGTAGGCTCACTAGAATGACTGGAAAATATACACTAGCAGAAATATGTTTTTTTTTGGGAGGGGATTGATATTTTCTAAAGATAATGCACATTTTAAGAGCCAGGAATGACCATTGACATAATCTTGAGAGATAAAATTATTCTTGTGTTATAGAATTATTATACAACCAACAATGTACAAATATAAAATCCTGAATGTGGAACACAATTGCATAAAATTATCAGTTGCCAAAAGGAAAGCTAATGGCATGAATCTTGATGATGTACAAACACTATTGATTATTAGACAAGGATATAGTAATGTCTTATAAATGATTATGCCTACAGCTGCCCCTAACAGTAAAATTCCAAAATAAAAGATAACAATGAATGAACATCTGTCTGCACAAAGGGAAATTTGGCCTCAGAAGCTTACTGAACGTTATTTCAGACAATCCTTGTTAAGGCCAGTTTTAAACTTTATAAAACAGAGTTGTTCTTTTGAAAATGACACAAAAGATCACTTTTTATTGGAAATGAAGCGCTCTCTGGAGGCTGCAAGGTATTGAGCTTAGAAGTTTCCCTTCATTTGTAAGCATCTTTTGTTATTAAGGAGTCTTTTAATAAAGACCCTCACAATTGAAAAAAAGAATATTCTTGCTGGGCTTATAGTGGTGCTTTCTGCAGCAAAAATTTAAAGCATGGATGATAATGGATACATACGTCTGGAGGTGTTAATCTAAACAGATGAACTCATCTATGTTCCCAGGGGGCACATTCTTGGCTTTAGAAAACAACTCTGTGAAGCTGTTAGATGTGCAACAAATACAGTACCTATGTAGTCAGCTCCATGAAATTAATCCTGTAACATTGCCACTAGTTTACAGACTGATATCCTGAACAGGCACATAAGAGGTCATAATGGGCCTAATTGCCAGAGTATTTATATAAAATTAACGTGGGTAGGAACCACCCACAATTAGTTGAGTAAAAACATTCCATCACCCAATATATTTAAATGTGCATTGATATTTAGTTGATTCAATTAATTGGTATTTGACCAGTTCCTTCCCTTTAACCTTATGGAAATGTATCAAGGTCTAGGCTTGGAATGGGAAATTGTTCTAAAGAGGGAGCATCCATATTACATGGATATCTATTCAATCCTTTGGGGGGAAAAGTATTGCAACTATAATTTGTTTCATTTTATTATTATTGTGATAATCACAGAGTCAGCCAGATGTTCAGACTGGATTTGGCATTTTTATCTGCCCGTCGAATCCCTCCCAAGGACCTAGGATAGGCTTATGTTGATTTTTGATGGTGAATTACTATTATTATTTGAATGCACTGTTACTAGAGATAATTTTCATGGATTTGAACAGCATATAAATCCAAATTAGCTATGTTAGTAAGTAGATAGGGTAGATAATGTCAGTGGGTTGGTTCTGAGTTGCAAATTCCTTATCTGTGAAGACTCCCTGAAGTATTGAATTGATCTAGGAGAGGACTTGATGTATGAGATTCCCAAACTGTTGGACATTTTTACACCAATTGGAATAAGGACATAATCTGGAACATGGGCTTTGATGAAATAAATCCATGAATGTTCTCTATGTGAACATTCTGTGCATCTTTGGGTTTGATACCTGGCCTGGTGATTTATAACCTGGGTTATAAATATACAGGAGTGGGCATCTGGGGTTCTTGGTGTTTGCCTAGCAGGCTTCAAGGGAAGCCTGCTGAGAACAAAAATGGACCCCATCCTGTTTTTTGCCTAAAACCGCTGTTTTTGGTTAAAACCCCCGTTTTTTTTGCCTAGCAGGCTTCAAGGGAAGCCTGCTGAGAGCAAAAACGGACTCCTCCCTCCCACCCCTCTTGTTTTTGGCTCGGCAGCGCGAGCAGCGACGGGGGAAGGGACCGGTTTGGGGGCGTGGCCAGCCAGCCAGCTTACTGGTATGGCGAACCAGGCCACATGTCCGGTAACGGTTCTACCGAACTGGACCGAATCAGGAGCATTTCACCCCTGATCTGCAGGGACATAGCTAATTCTGAACCCACATTGTAAAAGCGTCTGTCTAGGCTGTTGGGAGAAGGGCCTGTCCCAGGGGAGGTCCACTGTCTGTGTACTACATCCCTGAATAGTCTCAGAACGGAGACCTCCTCTGCCTCCATGTTGGGCTCAGCGAAAAGCGGATGTGCAGGATCCAATGTTCCTGCTGTCGTTTCAGGTGGGGTCAGGGTGGAACCTAGACTGGTGGATTTCTTTGCTTTAAAAAATAATGATCTAAACATGGGAGGCTTGAACAGCTCAACAAAGGCCAGAATATCTGGCAGAAGGCCTTTGTCCTCATATAAATCTAATTCTCACTGCCTCTCGTCACCTGACAATTAAGCCTGACCAGAAGAGGTTGAAGAATGGTCTGGTTGATGAGGCAGGAGAGTCTATGCTGAATGGAGGTGTCTGAGATGACGCCCCTGGGCCTTGGAATAATCCTTCCCTGAGGATGCTCTCTGCTGTAAGCCGGCAGCTATTCCCTGTCTGATGGCCTCAGATATGACAGCCGTCATATCTGTTGGGATCTGATTCCCAGTACGTTCATCCGAATGAAGGCCTGCCACCATGGGAATAAAGGTTGCCTCAGCTGAGGGCAACCGTTGGTCCGGTGATTGTTGCCAGAATCACTGGCCTTGAAGAACTTGGCAAGGACCCAAATAAAATCTCACTATGGGTGGGTAGGACTGAAGGCTGCTCCATGACTTCATCTGGAGACCAAGTGTAATCTGGCCTGCCCACTGCCAGGACAGGAGGATCCAGCTGTTGGGATGTAGGAGGGGAAGCACCTGATGGCTGCCCCAAATGAGTTCTAGACCCCTTGGTCGCTGTTCTCTGAGCACTTGCAAACACTTTTTCAACGGCCTTAGGCCTTTGCTTAGCCTCGTGCTCAGCTGATTTAGAAGGCTTTGTGTTCTTGGAGTGGGACTCCTTAGATGCCTTCTTACTAGCTGCCCTGGTAGTAACAGGCCTTGTGCTGGTACTACTGCTCCTAGACAATGGCACTGGGCTTTCCGCCATTCGGGCTGAGTCATTGGAAATGGCGTCCACCATTTTGAATAGTATAATGTGGCTCTGTGAGTTCGGCTGAAATGTTACTGAAATATGGGCTGTTAGTTTGTCTGGAGATTGAACAGGGGCTAGAATTCCTCCAAAATGAAGGGGAAGTAAAAGGCTCTAAATGTGGGCTTGCTGGGTGGCAGGGGAATCAACTCACCCCTTACCACGAGTTCCGCCGGCTCCAAAGTGACGGCATAACCCTCTTTGCACCAAAAAGAAATGGCGCAATCTCCAAAGGTTCCCTGGCAAGTGCTGTGGAGAAAAGCTCATGCGCGCTTAGTCTGAACTTGCTGCCATCCGGTAGCAATTAGTGATCAAATTGAGCGCAGCTAATAAACAAGCCCCGGGATCAGTGTTTTGGAGCAAGCTCATGAGCGCTATTCCTTAAATCAGTCATCCAGCAGTCTGATTGCTTTGGGCAGCGGCAGCATGGTTCGGGAGTTGCAATCAATCACATCCCGGGATCAGCGTATCGGAGCAGGCTTGTGAGTGCTGCCCCTAGATCTGCCGGTCAGCAGTCTAACCGCTTCAGGCAGTCTTCAGCAGATTTGGGCAGAATAGCCTTGAAATTCAAAAAAGCTGTTCTAATCCTTTGGTTTTGGCAAACAGGAATGGATTAGCGAGAAACACATCTTGTCCTGACTATGACTGAGCCTGAATCTGAGGAAGCAAGAGGAGGAGGAGTGGCATCATCTTAAAATGCAGACTCAGTCCTATCGGACTACAGAGACAGTTAACCCATTTCTGGATGCTGTCTCCACCTGGATGGAGAATAATCATCCAGTATTATCCTTTGACTTTTAGAATCTTGACTGTGCTCATTCATCATCCAGCTAGCTGGAATATGCCGCTAAATAAATATAAAGGGTTGAACCCTAGTAGTACTATACAAGCATGAGTGAAAAGTGCACAAACCATGAAATCTTACATCAACTTGTTCAAGAATACATTATTTCAAAGCAATACAGGTAGTTCTTGACTTACAACAGTTCGTTTAGTGAACACTCAAAGTTACAACAGGACTGAAAAATGTGACTTACGACTGTTTTCCACAGCTACCTTTGCAGCATCCCCATGATTATGTAATTAAAATTCAGATGCCTGGCAGCTGCTTCATATTTATGACTGTTGCTGTGCCCCAAGGTCATATGATCACCTTTTGCGATCTTCTGACAGGCAAAGTCATTGGGAAACCACATTCACTTAATAACCGGGTTACTAACTTATCAACTGTAATGATTCACTTAATAACTGTGGCAAAAAAGGTTGCAAAATGGGCAAAACTCACTTAACAATTGTCTCACTTAACAACATAAATTTTGGGCTCAATTGTGGTTGTAAGTCAAGGACTACCTGTAACCAGTTTTCCTTATAGAAATAAATTAGCTCTGTTCAATTGCCAGTAAAGAGATGGAGAACTAATTAGAGCACTGCAGAAAGAAAAATGAAAGAGACCAAAACAAGGAAAAGTTTGTTTCATCTTACCTTAATACCGAAAGTGAAGACTGTCATTATAATCTTAAAAATAAGAGCTAAGCACAGCTGCCATATTGCTGAATATACTCCAGTGCCTGCTGGACGGTCAGGAATATCATCCACTATTTTACTGACATTCATGTCATTTCGATAATCACAAAGAGAGGATGACTCCAAAGGCCCACAGTCTGTGAAAAGTTCTTTAATTAGCTCACTGGTGTTGACTCTGGTATAGGGATTTGGAAAAGCAATGACAGCTGTTATTGCTGCTACAATAATAACCTCAAGAACTGGATACTTTCCAAATTTGGTTGATTTCCGTCGACGGCACCAAGCAATATTGGCACGGATGAAAAATGCTCCCCAGAGTCCACCAAATACACCCAGAAGGATAAAGGGCAATAGTTCAAATAGATACCATGGAGTGTGATATTCGACATAGAAAAGAACCAGACGACTGTTTCCAAAAGGATTGATGGATCTCAAAACAAATGCAGCCACCAAAGCAGCAAAAAATGATCTCCACAAAGTCTTCAAAGGAAAATAATAACTAACCTATAAAGACACAAAAAAGAGAATATAAATGGATCTGTACTTTATTCTAAGTAGTTTGTTGACACAGAGCACCAAGTGGACCTAACCAGGTCTCCAAACATTATTGCCAATTAATCAAATAGGTACTGTGCCTTTCCTGGGATATTTCAGTAGCGTCCAAGTATCTAGCCTCAAGAATCTTTGAGCTGGCAAAAGAATCCCTTTCAGCTGGAGAGACAGGGTTCCTGTGACTCTGGACATGTAGAAACAACAAAGCATGTACTCCTCCAGTGCTTGTATTATTTATTTATTTGATTTTTTTAAAATCCGCCTTTATTATTTTATAAGTAACTCAAGGCAGTAAACACAGAAAATACTTCCTCCTATTTTCCCTGAAACAACCTTGTGAGATGGACTGAGCTGAGAGACAGCGACTGGCCCAAAGTGACTCAGCTGGTTTTCATGTTTTTTTTTTTAATCAAGTTTTATTTTATTTTTCTCCTCCCATCTCCCCAAAACAAAGCTTACAACATCAGTTGTCAGAGTATACATTTGCAATCTTTACATTCATATATTTTTC
>JANHFT010005708.1:0-17566 GCA_032467955.1 Pseudoxenodon macrops | reverse complement strand
GGGGGGGGGGGGGCCCAGTGTGGGGGTAGGTAAAGAGGAAGGAAAGTTCCAATGCTCCCTGCCTACTTCCCACACACACACAAATTAAATTGGAAGTTTAAGAAGTTATACTATAGAGTATAGTATTCTATGGAATATAAGAAGCATAAAACAAAACTCACAATAGTGATGAAATGAAAATGTTCTAAATTTAAAAAAAAATCATAAAAATAAGAGAAAAAAGACATTGAGCCAAGAATTAGAAGTATACTTAAACATTTAAGAGAATTCAGACAGGGGAACATTCTGAAGTAAATATTTATTATTTTTTGTTTTCTTTTATTCTTGAATTAGGTATTTATCTAATAATTAAATGCTTATCCTATTTGTAAAGAATTATATGCAACATTTCTAGTATAGTGTTTTTAGATAGCAACTGCTAAGTTTGTGGGGGGGGTGTTAATGCTTGATACTGTGCATTTCTTTTGCTTGATAACCTCTTTTAACCTAGTTAGATAGATAGCAGCAATATGGAACATATTGGGCAATTTATGTAGAGAAGGACACTTATCACTTCTATCAGCAATTAACTAATTTTAAAAATATTGGCACTTTAGGAGTCCATTTCTGACAATCTTTGGAACTTTGATTCCGAAACCCAAAGGGAAGAATTTCATAAAACTGAAATAATAGTTTTGAATTAGTCTAAAGAACTATCTCATGTAGCTTTCTGTTCTATAAGTATTTAATTGAACATCTAGGAGAATCCCACAAGAAGAACATGAAGCACTCTACAACTTGTTTCTTTAAAACAAGTGTTTCTAAACATAATATTTTCTGTGATGCCAGATACAATATCAGAAGCAGTAGCAATATCATTTACAGTAGCTAATATGAAGAAAAATATAACCAGTATGTGCAGCAGGACCCATACAAATTCACAGCTCTTTCTACATTTTCTGATTATGTTTTTTAATTTTCTTTTTTAATTTTTTAAAAACTCAATAATAATAAATATAAAATACATGTGTCCCTATTTTAGCTGTTATGTTGACAAGTAAGATACCATATACTGCAGAGGTAGGTTTCAGCAGATTTTGACCAGTTCTGGAGAACCGGTAGCGGAAATTTTGAGTAGTTTGGAGAACCGGTAGCGGAAATTTTGAGTAGTTCAGAAAACCAGTAAATACCACCTCTGATTCATAGGAAGATTCATAGCGTAAGGACAACTGATGAATATACACACTTCTTAGGTAGAAAGAGAACATTTAAAATCTGCAAGATCCTTCAGGAACCTGAGGTGGACTGATCTAATGAGGTCCTTATTTAATCACATTTTTGTATAGTGTGTGTGTTTGTGTGTGTGCGTTTGTGTGTGTGTTTAAAACAGGGAGACCATGAGTTAAGCATGAAAGCTGTCTGGATTACTTTAGTAAGTCACTCTCCCTCAGCCCAACCCATCACACAGGGTTGTTGTGGGGAAAATATAAAAATAAAAAGATGGCGGAAAGTTTGAGTAGTTTGGAAAAATGGTAGCAGAAATTTTTAGTAGTTGAGAACCGGCAAATACTACCTCTGGCTGGCCCCAGAGTGGGGTGGAAATGGAGAGTTTGCAATATCCTTCCCCCAGGAGTGGGGAGGGAATGGGGATTTTGCAGTATCCTTCCCCCAGGAATGGGGAGGGAATGGAGATTTTGCAGTATCCTTCTCCTGCCATGCCCACCAAGCCATACCCACAGAACTGGTAGTAAAAATATTTGGATTCACCACTGCATCATATGTTTAAGGTTCTATAAATACAAAGTATGTGGATGTGGTTGAGCTGTCTTATATGTCTTCAATACACAGTCCTCAATTCACAGGCATAGAGAGATGAATAGTGAATACCACAGCACTATAAACTTACAATTTTGTTGCTGCAATAATTATTTGATGTTCCCACACAGTGAAGCATAGTCTACTGAAAGCAGAATTTGCCTTTGCTATTTTGCAGTTAATTTCTTATCAATGATCTAAACTTGGTAGACAGTCTGTCTAGGTAACTGAACTGGTCAATTACTGCCTTTTGATTGTAAATTTGGGTTCTGTATTTAATACAATGACATCATCTTTTGAATACTGATGGAGTCCAAAATTGTCACAAGCTATAAAAAAGAGTTTATGGATATTTAATTGCATCACTGGCTTTAAACTGGTATTCAGGGCACAATCATTGACAAAGAGGAAGTCTCACAGAACAATTTCCTTCACTTTGATAATAACTTGACTATTGAGCTCTCCATCTACTCTATATTTCAGCATCACTGCCCTGAAACACATCATTCAGCACGGCAGTAAACAATATGCTGAATAGTGTGGGTATAAACACACAGACCTGTTCAACACTTTGGTGACTGAGAATAACTTACATGATTCTTTCTACCAGTGGTAGCTGTTGGCTACCAGTAGCATTCTGACAATCATGACATCATGGAATTGGTATGTCATTTAAATGATTTGGTGAGTATAGTGGAATGTAGTCTGATTTCCCAGAACAGGGAAGGTGCATTCCAGAGGAGCAAATGACAGCAAACTTTAGTAGGAAGAGGAGAAGAGTTAGAACAGAGAATATATTTAAGGGTGTAAGTAGTCCACTTTAGTTTGTCAAGATTTCTGTCTATAGCAAAAGAACAATAAAGGCAACTGCTTAGAGGAATCTTAGTGTCTCCCCCCCCCCTGATTTTTGGAGTTTGATATTGAGGCAGCCAGACTTTGACATGATCCTCCATAGGTCTTGTTGACTGAAAATGCTGAAGGCTTTTGTGAGGTCAACAAAGGTTATATACAGTTCATGATTCTGCTGCTGACACTTCTCTTAAAGTTGGTGTGGCAAAAATCATGTAAATAGCCTCACAACCTTTGCAGAAGCCACACTGTGATTCTGGCATAAGGCCCAGCTTGTCAGCCTTTTCAGGTATACCAGACTAGAAATAAGATCAGGTGGCTTAATTCAATTTTATTCAAAGGTACATTAATAAAATATTGCAAATCTGAAAGTACAAACCTCCCTCAATTTCGTTTTACACTCTGATAAATTAGGAAAAATCCTTCCTGAGTTTGTTTCTCTACATGTTATACAGCTGTGTGCTCCTGTTCTTACCTGATTGTTGTCTAGGCAACATATCTCTCCCCCCTCAAAAAAATCTGGCAAATGTTGTGTAATGTTCCTATACAACATTACACAGCTCCAGATGAGTGATCAGATGATTTAGCACAACTCTTGGATTTTTCCTGAAATTAAGAGCAGTGAAATTCCTTGTTGGTTGATGCATACTTGTTGATTGCCTTTGTCTTGTAGAATTGTACAATGGATGTATCTTTAAGTTCCTAATAAATGGATCTTTGCTTCCAAAAACACTGGAATAACTCACTTACTTTCTTTATAAATACAGGGCCAATGATTTTGTGTATCTCTTCTGGTTTGACATCTCCCCCTGGGATTTGCCATTAGATAGTTTCTCTGACTTTGGCCACTACAGGTGGGCTATCCATAACATTATTGATGTTGAGCTACTGAATGCTGTCTATCATCTTGTTACTAATATATGACAGTCAATTGTGTATAGCTTAAAAGTGTTCAGCCCATCTGTGCAAGATCTGAGCCTTTTCTGTTATAAGACTTGAAATATCTGTACTCAGTAGAGGAAAATTCCTGAGAGACTGAGATCCATAGAGAATGTTAAGGGCTTCATAGAACTGCTTCAAAAAGTTTATATTAACATATCACCATATTTTGTCTGCCTTGGTGCTTAGCCAGACATCTTGCATTTATATAGGTTATTCTGGACTATCTTATGAGCACTACTAAAGGTTTTTTTTCTCAGCATCTGATGATAACACATTCTGATAGACATGATGAAGGTGATGCCTTCCAAGGAGTAAAACCTGTATCTCCTCATCATTCTCTTCAAGGTCATGCTGCTTGCAAATAGAGGGTCCTGGCATCTTCAGCATCTCTGTAGCAGGGGTGAAATCCTACTGGTTTGGACCAGTTTGGCAGAACCAGAGGTTGGTTCCTACCGGTTCGGACTGGTTCTACCGAGTAGGTAGTAGGCCGCTGGTGATGTCACGGAGGCAGTTTTGCTGCTCCGTGGGCCGCCATCTTTTTTTGAATTTTTTTTTGGGTGGGGGAAATGCACAACGTGCATGCGTGCGAGGTATGTCCATGCGGTTCAGGAGGCAGCGAACCACTGGTGAGGTAAGTTACAACCCACCCCTGGGCAGAACCATTAGCAGATATGTGGCTTGGTTCACTGAACCAATAGCAATGGCTGGCTGGCCATGCCCCCAAACTGGTCCCCTGGTTGCCACTCATTCACCCCACCCAGTTTCTGCTCTGCAGCTTGCCTGCCTGAAGTGATACGCCCTTGACCTGCCTGCCAGGTAAGCCTACGACTCACAGCCTACCTAGCTGCCCCTGTCCCTCCAACTGTCCAAACCTGCCTCTCCTACTCCCTTCCCCATGGCCTGCAGACCTGACATGCTTCCCTGCCTTCCACATGGCCTTCCCAGTGTCCCTGTGGCCAGCTGCAAAGGCAGGCAAGTAGAAGGCTGCTTGGAAGGCAGGGAAGCATATTGGATTGCAGGGAAGGGAGCTAGCAGCCTACTCTCTTCCCCGTAACCCTACGATGCTTCCCTGCCTTCTACGCAGCCTTTTCAGTGTCTCCATGGCCAGCTTGCGAAGGCAGGCAAGCGGAAGGCCACGTGGAAGGCAGGGAATCATGTTGGGTTGCGGGGAAGGGAGCTAGCAGCCTACTCCCTTCCCTGCAGCCCTACTATGTTACCTGCATTCCACATGGCCTTCCCAGTGGTCCCCCATACCCGCTTGTCTTCCAAGGTTGGCATCCAGTCCAGCCCATCCAGTGAGTGGGCAGGCGGCCCTTGGTGGAAACATAGAAGCTGGGATGGGGCTGAAAGTGTGGGGGCAATGGCGGTGCTGCTCTGGGAAGGCAAGCGAAAGTCCTGGGGTTACTGCACATGAGCCCACCCCATTTCTGAAAAGGCAGGGCAATCCAAAGAGGGAAGGGGGATGCTGCAGAAATGGCCACCTTCCACCCGGGCCCGAATGCATCCTGTGCTGCTCTGCAGGGCTTGCGGCTCCGAAACAGCCCAATGGCTTCCCACCCAGCCACCTGCCTGCTCTTTGACCGCCGCCACCACTCACAAGTGGGGGACTTTAGCATTAAGTGTCCAACCAGCCAAACAGGGCTTCCACCCTGACCACTCCACCTTTCTATGGCTGCTTTGCTTTCTGAGCTGTTTCAAGGCCTTGCCCCATTCCTGTCCTAGGAGAAAGAAAAGCTCAATCCCACCACCCTGCTTAACTCCTTTCTCCTGAGTGAGTCATGAGGTGTAGAAAATGCAGGAAAGGGGAGTCCCCACCCCAACTCTCCATCCCCCATTTGGCCTTGTCTATCCTTTTCTATGCCATTCCCCTGGTTTCATCTGAAACTAACTGCATATAATGATCTACAATCATTTCTAAAACGCTATTGGAAGGAAGGGAGAGAGAGAGAGAAAAGGAAAGAGACAGAGACAGAGACACAGAAAGAAAGAAAGAAAGAAAGAAGGAAGGAAAGAAAGAAGGAAAGAAGGAAAGAAAGAAAGAAAGAAAGAAAGAAAGAAAGAAAGAAAGAAAGAAAGAAAGAAAGCTAAGGTATGGCCATAATTGAGCCCAAAATTTTGGTTGCTATGCAAGAACGTTGTTAAGTGAGTTTTACCATATTTTAAGAGTTGGCCATGCCACCCAGTCAAATGACCACCAAGCACGCACAACGAATCACCTGACCACCAAGCCATGCCCACCTGAAGCCACACCCACCTAACCACCAAGCCACACCCACAAAATAAGCCACGCCCACAGAACTGGTAGCGAAAAAATTTAGATTTCACCACTGCTGTGAAGCAGTACACAAAGTTAGTTCATGGTTGGGTATGTTATGTCAACCTATATACTGGATTGAGAAAACAAAAATTAATTGTAGGCAACCATGTTGCACAAATAGAAGAACAATATTAAATTTATTCCTGTTTTTTTTAATGGAGCTAATTTAACTACTCACCATCTCTTGTCAAACTGAATATTTGACAGAAAAAAATGTTTATTTTATTCTTATTTGAATCATAGCAGGATATCATAAAAAAGGATATGAATATTCATAATATAGATTTATTTATAACACAATTTCTCAGCAGTTAAAATGTTTCTGTAAATATATATTTTTTAGAAAAAGTTAAATGGAAGGCTAATCCAAAAAATTCTATTTAATTTTGACTAAATTTGTTTATCACAGACAAACTGCAGGGTTCTATTTCCATCTGAAAATTATATGCATTTGTTCACCAAATATCAAAACTGAAAGGTTACAATGTGGCTTTTATGATGCAGATGCAATTACTATTCTATGCTCAGTTCACCAAAATCATTCTCAGATTATATGGTGATCAGTGAAAAATTGTCAACATCATGCAGCAAAAGCCAGCAAATTCTTTTTTTCATAGTCCATTTGCAAAGAGATATAATTTGACTGAACAATTTGTTCAGAACAAAACAAAAAGCTAGGTCAGCTTCTAAAATCAATAAGCAAAACACTGTAACTGCTGTGAACTTGTTTGTTTACAGATATCTGTCACACATAAGAACCAATCTAAAAATCAGCTGTAGTCCAGCACTTGATCTCCATAAGAAGTCAACCAGTTCCTTTAGGAAAGCTGGCAACCTCAGCATGGAATGATAGAAAGTCTTCACAGGTTTGTGTCTTAGTTCATAATGGGCATTTATTTCTTTCTTTTTTTCTTTCTTTTTTCTTTCTTTCTTTTTTTCTTTTTTTCTTTCTTTCTTTCTTTTTTCCTTTAGAGCAGGAGTCGGCAATCTTTAACACTCAAAGAGCCACTTGGGCCCGTTTCCCACAGAAAACAAAACAGTCAGAGACATGGGGACAATTTGGTTCCCCACAAGCTCTTCATTACCCCAAACTACTGGCAGCCAAGTGTGTGCACAAGTGCACACACTCACACATGCATTGTAAGTTTAGGGACTTTTATCCACAGTCTTCTCCCTAAGCCCACACATGATTGGCAGTTTGTAAGCTCAGATGTGGATAAAATTCTCCAAGCTTGAAAATGGTGTGTGTGTGTGATCAAAGGAGACATTCTTCTCCCAATCTCAGACATCATTGGCATTTGGCATATCTGATGCCCCCTCCCAGCAGGAAGCACAAAAGAGAAAGTTTGCAGGAAGCAGTTTCCTCCAAGTCCCACTTCTGCCTTGATAGATGTCTGAAGGAGGAGGCAGAGGAGAAGTGCTCCCTGGTCCATCTTGGAAGGGAATCTCTGTTTTCAATCATGTGTGGTAAGGATGCTAGCTTGTTGGGGCAGCCTTCCCTCATGCAGCTCCGTCACCACTCTATCCTCTTCCTCTCCAGAGATCTGTCAAGACAGAAGTTGGACTTGGAGAAAACTGATTCCTGCAAACTTTCTTCTCTACCCTACCACATATAGGAGCATCGTCCTCCCTCTCCTGTGGGAAGGCAGGCAAGGCTGGAAGGGGGGAATCCAGAAGTCTCCAGCAGAGGAAGATGAAACCAGGGTGAGCGCCAAAGCCTAGTCCACCAGAGGATCCTCACTGTCCCTCTGAGTTCAGGTAGAGGACTCCCAAACGGTGGCATGGGCTGCCCAGAGTCCTGGGTTGTGGAGGGCAAGCACCCAACCTGTTGCTCGAACTGCAAGGGCATTGGGACTCTGCAGCCCAGACCAGACCCAATTCCCTGAGGGGGATCATGGTGGGTCCAGGAGGGCAAAGTGCCTGGGTCAGAGGAAGGCCCATTCCCACCTCATGTGGGGGAATGTAACCAAAGTATCCTCACAATAGAATGGGAGACCACCAGAAGAGACCAGGAGAAGGGGGAAAGGGGATGGCAAAAGGGCATCAGGGCTGCTGGTGACCAAGTGCTAAGGTACAACTTCCCTCAGAGCCTTCCTCCCTCTCATTCCAAACTCACTCACTCATTCCTTCCTTCCTTTCATCCATCTTCCCTTCCTTCCTTTTTCTTTCTTTCCTTTGGAGCCATTAATGGCATATTACAACCAATATACCCACTTTTTCCATTACATGAATTTGCCAAAATATACAAACAGCATATTTAAATGATATATTTAGAGTAGCCTAGCCAATGCCTTTGCATCTATCTCTCTGTACATATCTACTGCCTGCCAAATACAATTACAAATAGATCAGTACATTCAGTTTGCTATTATTTTATGGCATACCCAAGATAAGTTTATAAAGGTTATTTCACACATACCTGACCTAATTATTTATGAATTATCTAATTATATGGAGTTTAACACAATACATGGAAAAACACATTTATATGATAATGCCTACTGCACTAAAGCTTCAATTTACCTGCCTCTGTCTCCTAAAACATGTCTCAAAGTGTGTTTTATGGATTACATACTGTAACCTGTCCCTCACCCACCGCTTTTGTCTCAGATTTGAAAGTCAAATAGTGAAAAGCCTGCCATGTAAATGCCATTTCAGCAAGAAAGCTGCTCTCTGTAGAGAATTATACAGAAAGCAGCCTGCTGGTGCCCTCTATTGCTTTTTGTAGAAAACTGAAAATGGAAAAAATAAAATGCCTTACAAACAGTGCATTTTGTTGGAAGCTGAACAGTTTGTTTACATTGCAGCAGTTTGTGCAGAAATTGTAATCCCTATTTATTCCAAGTAATATAAACTATCATTAGGAATGATGAAAAATATCAGCTATGCACCAATGAGAGTAAAATCATATTGCATAGAGGATATGTCTTTGTTTCAAGAAGACTTTTTGTATGCAGTAAGTATAGTTTATCTCCTGCTTGGTAATATGAGCCTGTAATAATCCAGGCTAATTTGATGTGAAGTCTGCTGTTTTTCTTATGTTTTATCAATCCACAGTCTAGCTTTTGTTTCTGTGCAGCTTCCAGCCTCAATGCTTTATAGATAATGTATCTTTGCAACATGGATAAATGCAAGCACTTTCATATTAACTAGCAATGTATCAATTGTAACATAATCTGCATAAATGTTTTAGTTTTTTCAGAAAAAATGTACACATTCATCAAATGTAGAATATATATATATATCTTAGTATTGATAAACCTTTATATCTGAATCGTTATTTTCAAAATAATGTATATGCATAAAACTACATATGCTTTTATTATTGCTCTTTCCTTGTATCCATGTGCCTCCTGGTGCTTCTATTTGGAATTTTACAGTTACTGAAGGCATAAATAATTGGTAGAAAGGGAGATTTTTGTGTTTTTTTAAAAGGAAATTTACTTTAATTCCATTTCTCATTTGTCAACATTTATCTGTTATTGAGTTTGAAGGCTATAATTGGTTCATGCTAACCCTGAGCATAAATTCAAATGTCAAAACGTTAACCAGCACAGTGAGAAGTTTTTTTTTTAATCTTAAAACCCATAGAAATTAGCCATTTTTTCCCTGCAGATTCCAATAATAGCAGCATATAAGAGATGACTTTTCATTTGATAAAATGCAGGTTAGAAGCATCAAGTAATGAAAAAGTATGAATGTCCAGTAAAATATGCTCAAGTTAAGATACATGCACAATATTATTGACGAAGGTTTTAACAAAGTCAAGAAATTAAGTTTAGAAAAATATTGTAGCTTTTTAAATATAAGTTTTGATAACTTACTATCTTTTAGATGAAATTAAGAAAAGAACAGTTTACGAATACTATTTTTTAGTATGCTGACTATGACTGTTTTGAGATATTTTATAGATGGATGTTACTTGTTTAAATTTAAAGAAAGGTGGTTGTATTGTTAATATTTATCTAATAAAGGAAAGTTGGATGTCACTTTTCTTTTATTTGTTTGGTGTGTTTATCTGTACGTATATACACAAATCCACACACACTTCTCTGAATGTATGTTTGTGTATCCTTTAACTTCATTTGTCACTCCCTTTGTCCTCTCTATTAATTTGTATTTCAACGTTTGATGTTGAAATTTAATAACATAAAATTAGATTTAAAATAAAATCATTTAAAAAATTATGTTTATTCTTGACTTCCACCTATTGAATGAAACAGGTGATTTTCCTTTAAAATCATGTGGAATATTGTACATGAATATCTTTTGGAATAAAATTGAAAGGAACAACAACAGTAACAAAAGAACACAGTAGTTCATAAGATGAAATGTTCCAGTTGTTATTTATTTGTTTGTTTGTTTGTTTGTTTGTTTGTTTTATTTATTTGTTTGTTTTATTTATTTGTTTGTTTGTTTATTTATTATTTCATTCGTTAGTTCATTTGTTTGTTTGTTTTTTTGCTTGCTTGTTTATTTATTTATTTATTTATTTATTTATTTATTTATTTATTTATTTATTTATTTATTTATTTTCTTCGTATGATTGCATCAACCCAAAAAATAGACTCTGAATGGTGTATACAGAGAAAAGCAAGATAAATAGTTTTAATTAAAATTCAATCAGACATTAATAGGTAATGACAAACTCACATACATACCCTCCAGCAGGTAGTTCATGGGAAAGATCATATGCTTTGAAGAATTCCTGTCAGTCATAATAATGGAATAGTTGAATAAAACAGAACCCATACAGATATTTTGTTTAGAATTTTAATACAAATACTGACTAGGAATTCTATAATTTTATAATAAATGAACACAAGAGTTTGTAAATAGAAAAAAAAAGGCAATTACTTATTTCAATTGGTAAGCCCATCCTATAAATCTATATACATTTCTGTCAGCACAACTTCCAACTAATAAAAACAAATACAGACCAATTAGAGTCCCATAATTACATCATATTAGCCATCCACAATATGGAGTTGCAATATGTGATAAATGTGTCATGGCCAAATAAATACCCATGTACCCATATCATTCGTTTAAAAGAAAAGAAAGTGAAACAAATGTATTACATTTGTAATATTGATATATATTTTAATATGATATAATAATTTTTTTATTAAAGTTTGTATGCGAATATTTCTGTTGTTTTTAAATCATTTGCATTTATACATACTGAATTTCTCTCTCTTTATCTCTCTCTTTATCTATCTACCATCTGTCTGTCTATCTTCTACACCTATTTATCTATCATTTTTAGTAATCTCATTTTAAAATACTGAATGCATACAAATCATACTTTTATTTGCATGCACTTAGCATTTATGTAGTGAATATCTTTCTCAATAGACATATTTATGTTTCCTCCCAAAAGTATAAATATCCAAGGGAATTCTAAGAAGTTACATATATCTAGTCTATTAGCACTATCAGGGTGATAAGAAAAATCAAGATGACAGGCTATAGCAATGCCAAGTTAACAATCTGGTCAAAAGTATTTTAATTATTTTTTTAATTTTAATGGTTTAGCAAGGCAGTAATATCAGCTGAATAATCACTATCCCTATAAAATATTTCAGTGTAAATTATTTTTCCAAAAGTGATCCTTACATATCGTAGCATTGGCTAACAGAATCCAAAATGGCTGCATCTAAGCTTCCACGATATATGCTGCCTACCTTCTATGTCATTTAACATACTTTCATTGTCAATGAAAATGTGAAAAAAAGTTCTGACTGGAAGTCAAGTTTTGTTTTTCTTGCTCTTAGACCCAGAAGGAAAGTGTAAAAATTTATCTAATAGCAACATAAAGAAGATGTAGTCCACTTCCTTGAAATTAAGATAATTTGGATGAAATACCAGTTTTAATCATTTAAGAAAGTTTTTATGTTTATATTTATTAATTACTTCATATTGTTAGTCAACCAGTATCTTCAAATGTATAATTAACATTTCTATGCATATGTCATAATCATGTTATCTAGTAGTATAAATCATGAATGTCACTTTTTTGTATGTTAATGGTTTTAGTTTAGAGTGTTCTTTATTTTTTTAACCGCTTTGTTTCGCTACTCAATTTTGCTGATGAGCAATTTACAAGTTAGCTTCCCTGCAGTGTGGTTGATATCATACAGCTGTCCCTTCTCTCTATGATAATCTTGGCAGATTTGAAATTACTTTCATCTTCTCTGAAAGACAGAGAGGAAGTTTACATTTGTTCCCAAACTTTGCTACGCTCATCATGTCTTTGTTATTGCAATCAAAAGAAAAAAATAGAGAAGAGAAAAGGAGAGAAGAGGAGAGGAGAAAAGAGGAGAGGAGAGAAGAGAATGCCACATTCTGAAGGCATGTGATGCATGATGAAAATGAATCAATAAGATAAATTGGAGACAAATGTGCACAGACACAAAAATAAGGTCATTCAAAAACCTAAGAATGACTAACAATAGTGATAGTTTGGTGACTTTTCCGTCTCCAGATGCAACCTGTGTCATGTGACAGGAAATAAGTCACTTTGTAATTTATCCATTGTTTCTTCTTGCTTCACAAACTAACTATGGCAAATGTTTATATTCAAGAAAAAAAATGCCAAGGAAATTATAGATACCATGGGGGGGGGAATTAAATGTTAAGTCTCCAGATGTGAGTGTTACAACCGAAGAAATGTTAAATTTTGGTTTACTTATTTATGTAAAGGTTTTCCTGTATCTGACAATTAGAAAACTGCTATTATTATTTTATTTTTGTCTCTGCAAAGAGAAATATAATAGAAGTAATTAAAAACAATGATACATATAATTTAATATAATAATTTGAACCATGTTGAAACAAACTTGCAGAACAATTGGTTTGTTTAGCATGCTTGACTGAAAGAATAGAAAAAATGATAATGAAAACTTTAGATAGTGCAATATGGGTTTTTCAGAGCTGGTATTTGTTTGTCGCAGTTCTATGAAGAGATGTAAGAATCTAAAATGGAAGGGTATTGTGGATTTATAAAAATATGTGAACAACCTGAATAGGAGTAAATTAAGGAACATTTTGCAGAAATATGTTGAAAGGTAGTTAAAAATATATACGCCAGAATGCTTCCTAAAGTGTATAGATATAAAAGTACCAAAATTGCACAGGCAGTTTTCCAGATCTTTTCATTAATTTAAACCAAAAATATATCATAAAAATTGCTACATTTCCAAATAGCTAAATGTCCTTGGTCATATATGTTTTTCTCCTTTGGTCCACTGAGAAAATGGAAGCTATTGGGCACCTCTTCAGTGTTTATACTACAAACATTATAGCATTTTTATTTTTCTCTTACTAGGTTGCTCAGTTTAACATTATATTTTAACAACATACATCTTGATTGCAACTCTTTTATAGCAAGTATGATTTTTTTTAAACCATAGTCTCCTGATGGCCAATCTAACTGAAAACTCCATATAGGATATTAACTATGAAAAATAATTTTAAAATCCTCTGTCCAAGAAGCGGTAGAAATCATGTAAAATGCCATACACCAAGGCATGGCATTATACTATTTTGAGAGCTTAAGAGAAAGTAAGTGTATATACTCTTCCGAAATAGCTGCTTCCAAGATCTTGTATTCTTGCTCTTTGGGACACATAAATATAACAAGTTATCTGGGATGAGGAATTCTGAGGTTGCGAAAAGAATTGAATCATCAGAATCGTGGACTTGGATATCTCCTAAAGTTAATATATTGTCTGTAGTCATAAAAAAAACCCACAAAGAACTGTAAATTCAATTCCCAGTAGACAATTCAACCACATAAAATAACATCTGACTACTCATTTCAGAGTTCCAATAAGACAATAGATGCTGCCTGGTAATCCATGGAAATGAAATGGCTCTTTGTAACTTCAAATAATCCTGAAAAGGGTTACTTCAGGATATACATAAAGGGAATAGGCAAGAATGGCAAACTAGTTAGGAGAAATCAATGCATGTGTAATTTTGGAATGAAGGCAGAAAGGAAATCTCAAGATTAGCAATCTCATAGGGAAAGGTAGAACATAGTAAATGGTTGGTTGAACTTGCCAGCTATTGACATTACTATTAATTTTTTGCTTGATCACTGTTAGCCACCCAGAATCATTGGAAGTTGACCAGCATACCAGTTTAATTGTTATTATTAAATTACTATTTTTTTTCATATAAATTTTTATTCAGCATTTTCAATCTTTAAAATCACAATTACACTATTACACTATAAATTATTATTAGAGTTGCACAGTCAGCTAGATGTTCAGTCTGGATCTGGTATTTTTATCTACCCATTGAGTGGGATAGCCAGATGTGGATGTTTGATGGTGTTGGAGGTATTGCCGTAGAATGTAAGTGGTTATTCAATTGCTGTGGGATTGTACCCAAGTCATCTATTATTATTAGTACTATTTTTCTTTCTTTTATCCCAGTTCAATTTGCAGGTCTTTATATTTTGTTATCTTCTCCAGTTTCTACTAGTCTATTTCTTCTGTCTTCAGGTACTGCAATATCCACTATCCAGACTTTTTTTGTCTTTATTATGGACAATTGTTAAATCAGAAGTATTATGCAGCAGGTACCTGTCTGTTTGAATTCTAAAGTCCCAAACCACTTTAGCTTCTTATTTTCTAGTCATTTCTCTATTTTATGGATTATTATTATTAAATTCTTAAGCATTTAACTATATTCCACTATTTTTTTCTGGCCAGAAGGTTGTGACGTGTCAAAGAATTGCTGTCCCTAAAGTTATACTTTCAACAAATAGTAGTATTTGTAGTACCATTTTTGTTCTATTCTTTTTGTCATTTTTACATAGCACTATATTTATACATGGATTTTCATTATATTTATTATTATTTATTTATTTGTAAAACATGTATAAAATAACAGATATGAGTATAAACATGATTATGAATACAGGATAAGGATACGAATAAATGGAGACAGACAGGAACACATTGGTGCACTTATGCACGCCCTTACAGATCTCTTAGAAATGGGGTGAAGTCAACAGTAGACAGTCTAAGGTTAAAGTTATGGGGGTTTGGGGAAGTAGCCACAGAATCAGGTAGTGCATTCCAGGCATTGACCACTCTGTTGCTGAAGTTGTGTTTTCTGTAATCTAGTTTGAAGTAGTTTGTAAGTTTGTATCTATTGTGTGCTCGTGTATTATTGCAGTTGAAGTTGAAGTAATCATTGACAGGTAAGACATTATAGTAGATAATTTTGTGTACTACGCTTAAGTCAGACCGAATGCAACATAGTTCTAAATTGTCTAATCCCAAAATTTCAAGCTTGGTGGCATAAATTATTCTGTTGTAAGCAGAGGAGTGGAGCACTCTTCTCGTGAAATATTATTCCTCGTGAAATATTATTCCTCATGAAATATTATTTCTTGTGAAATAATATTTCTCATGAAATATTATTGCTATATATACAGTTAAGAGCTGAAATCTTTAATTCTAATTAAGTTCTTTTATTCTATTAAAATAATTCTATAGAAATTTTAAGATTTTAATTTTTAATGTTTTTAATACTTCCCTTGTCACTAGTTACTAATTTGCATTAATTAAAAACTAGTTTTATAGTTTTAAGGCATAGCTTGTCCTTAATGTTACACAGTAATTGTTAATTTAATTCTGCTTATATCTTACTTTATGGAAAAAAGATCAAAATACAGATTATGATTACACAAATATTAAATTTGACTGCATATATTTTTAATTCTGTATTTTCAAAGTTAATTCAAATGTATGCATTTTGCTGTTTCCTCTTATTCCCCCTTCATGTTCTTTCGATGTACCGATATTTTATTCTTTTGACTGACTATGAAAGAAAGGAAATATTTTGCAGCAGTTGTATATCATAATGGGATAAAATCATAATTTCATTCAAAAGACCAATTAAAATCACAATATGCTGTGTGTGTGTGTGTGTGTGTAGAAATAGAAAAACAATTCTATTTTTGTCTATACAGTATATAATTTAGCCAGCTCAGAAACTTAGAATTTATTTCATTGTGTTTAATAATACTATATTTACTTTTCCATATAACTCATAATATACTATATTTACTTTTCCATATAACTCAAACTAGAGAAAGTTAAGGATTTTTATATTTATTTGAAATCAATTGATATTCTAGAAAACAGGAAGCAGAGAAATTAACCAAAGTGAGAAAATGCTATTATTAAAGAGCCAAGGTGGTGCAGTGGTTAGATTGCAGTCCTGCAGGCTACTTCAGCTGATTGCTAGCTGCAGTTCCGCAGTTCAAATCTCACCGACTCAAGGTTGACTCAGACTTCCATCTTTCCGAGGTGGGTAAAATGAGGACCCAGATTGTTCGAGGACTCTGTAAACTGCTTAGAGAGGGCTGCAAAAGTTCTATGAAGCAATATATGAGTCTAAGTTCTATTGCTATTAATCAAATCACATGAAGCATTAATATAACTGTGTTTACAATTCCATAAAACAATTTAGTGACTTCAAATATTGTAAGTATTTTTACTAAACTTTATCTAGTGTATAATCATTATTTTTAAAGTAATGTTATAGATCATGATTTTTACAGCTTCTTACAGAATTTTAGAAAACATGAAGCCTCACAAATTATTTCCAGTTTTATTTTTCTGGCAAATTATTCTTTAAAATCATTCTCTCTTTTTTGATAATTTATGAATGGAAGTAGCAGAAGATATAATTATATTTATTTGTGCACAGGAGTACATTTCTAGGACCATTAACTGAAAAATGAACCTAGTTATCGATTTTCTCAGTATGTGTCCTTAGTAAATGAGTTTCAGTAATATCACAATTTTGAACAAAAACAAAAACTATGGCTATAGAGATTAAAATACAGTGTACTCACTAAAATCATTGCCAGCTCGATGGTACAAAATAGTTGTATCCATTTTCCTAGTCAAATAGCTCTAATAAGTCACTTTAATGATAATAACCCATATGATGGAATCATACAAATACCTAAACTAGTCCAGTGTAAAGCACCATCTTGACACATAATGTTTGAATAATATTTCCATTGTTTTAATACACTTGTTTTATAAACTGTTGTGACACATTGTTGGCCTGAATTAGATACTCCCTGTTTGCATTCTAATTATATTACAACTTGATAGCAGTTTTTATTAGAAACCAAAGGGTCTTACACATGGAAGCACAAATGTAGTACTTGTCTACATGAGAGAAAGACATTGGGAGATGGGGAAAGAGATAGACAACATAGCCTGCAGCATATAGTGGTTAAGGCAGGAAGTTCAGAACTAATTTCTCAGGCTCTAAATGAGATAGTTGTAGAAAATGACCAGGATGAGCCCGACGGAAGGATCAAGTTCAGTCCTTGAATTCAGTTGATTCTTATCTACCGCCAATTTGCCTTGATTGTTTGTTGTTCAGATACTTGTAGACAGATTGTTGTTGAAGTCATGTCTGACCCATCGCGACCCCATGGACCACATTCCCCCAGGCCTTCCTTCCTCTACCATCCCCCAGAGTCCATTTAAGCTCACACCAACTACTTCAGTGACTCCATCCAGCCACCTCATTCTCTGTCGTTCCCTTCTTCTTTTGCCCTCAATCGTTCCCAGCATTAGGCTCTTCTCCAGTGAGTCCTTCCTTCTCATTAAGTGGCCA
>JANHFT010005707.1:54692-69191 GCA_032467955.1 Pseudoxenodon macrops | reverse complement strand
ATGAGATTTTGCAAATGAGATTTTGCCGAAATATATATATATATGAAATTCTAAGAAAATCCACTATTAGTAAGAGGTCAGTGTCATACATGGCATTTTATTTGTACAGGGTGTTTTTTTTTTGAACTTTGAAGTTTTTGCTGAATAAGGGAGTGGGAAGTATTTGAAGCAATTGTACATTAACAGCCTGGAGTTTCCTGTTTGCGTTAACATAAATGAGAAGTGACACTGCATTGCATGTGGATGATTACTGGCATTTACGTAGTACTGGGAGTTGGTTACAACATTCATGTGTCAGCAAAAGAGGGAGGCATTTTCTCCTGGCTTTACAGAGAATATGTGATAAGTCTTCAGAACACTGTTTGCCTTGAAACTAGTTTTGTTCAGAAAATATGTGATAAGGCTTCAGAACACTGTTTGCCTTGAAACTAGTTTTGTTCAGAGCATATCCAGCCATAATTTTCTTTTTTTTAAAAAGAAATAGGCAGGAAGATCCTGGATCAAAGTGATCTAGTTTCTGTCTCCAGTCAAAACACTGTGGAACTTCTATATTGGGACTTATTTGCTATGGTGAATTTGGGAAACATACAGCTTTAAGTGAGAACGTTTTCAAAATGAATTTTAATGGTCATGACACACAATAGATGAAAAATAACCAGGCAAATTTTGTTTAGCCATAGAAACTGACGCCTATGAAATGTTTTCTTTCAGTAGGAGGAAATTCAAATGTTATTGTCCCTGGGTTTGTTTATTTTTCACATTGGCACCATTCCACTGTTTCATTGTCACACTGAGCAACTGGGAAAATGGGGCAATCAAGTTTGATCTTTTTATAACTGATCAAATTAATGGAGTGAATGTTGTTGGATTGCATTGAGGTACTTCTTTGCCACAGTTTATGTGCACTCGTATTTATTCCATTCTTTTACCTGAAATCGGCAATCTTCTTCCCTTAACTGCATCTTGTGTTTCCAAAGTCTATTCGTTTGTAAATAGTTTTAAATTATTTTATTGGTATGTAAGTTAAAGAGCACATCTCCTCAACCACTGTACTCTGACAACAATATCTTTTTTTCTGATATCTTCCCATAAAATTATTTTCCCTTTGTGATCAGTAATGGGTGGTCAGACCTGCATTAATTGGCTATTTAATCCTTGGTCAGACCCATATGTCACTACTTTGCTATTGTTTCTCTGAATTTGCTGGTAGTTTTATACGAATTTCATAATAACACTGGACTGATCATAATCAGCTGGAAGTACCCTATGGCAGGGATCAACCCCAAGTCTATGTATTGGTACCGACCCGTGGTATATCAGCAACCAGTCTGTGCAAACAAGGGAAGCCCCATCCACGGGATGCAGGCAGCATGCAAAACCATGCCCCCTCGGGTCCATAGAAAAACTTTTCTCCACAGAACCAGCCCAAAAGGTTGGTGGCAGATGCTCTATGGGTTTTAACTCCATGTCTGAAAAAGTAGAATGATACAACCAACAATTCCTCTGTTGCTTTCCCAGAAAAAATAGCGGAATCTAGAAATATGAAAAAATATATAGAAACTTAAACAAAACTGATGCTTGTGACTCCACTGCCTTCATGATTCCAATCTGGGCTTTTGAAAACTCAGGTTATGACAGTATAGGTAGAAGGAGAAGTCTGTTAATGACAGACCTATAGACCGATATAAGACCTATATGGCTTAAATCGGCTTTGAAAAACAACAACAACCAGCTGATGATGTGCTGAATAGGAGGGACAGGCGAAACGAGAGGAATCTACCATGGTTTATTAGGCGCTGCATAACAAAATCAGCAAGCATTATTCAGCAGTATGTCAGAGCAGATGCAGTGTGGATAGGGTTCAGCAGTTGGAAGAGGAAAATCATGGTGATACAGTTTTCTACTGATTGAAGGATGGGTGGTTAACACTTCCACTCAGTAGGCAGGAAAAACCAAAATATAAGAAGGGGGAAACATGTGCTATTGAGAGAGTACTTTAGCAAAATAATTGCCTAAACATTTCCATGAAATTTTGCTTAGCAAACTAGCAGGCAAATCTCGGATGTCCACAAGAGATGATCAAGAGATCAAGAGATGATACAAGCTGGGCGGATACGACCTCGTAGACAACCCTCATTCTGTCAAGGACCTTGTAGTATTCATCTCAAACCAGAGGTGGGTTCCTGCCAGTTCGGATCCTTTGTCCACAAAACTGATGAACTAGAGCTATGGGTGGCATTAAATAAGCTCGTTCATGACTGCTGTGTGATGATCATCACAGAGACCTGGCTTCATCCACTTGTACTGGACGCTTCAGTGAAGCTAGCTAACCACACCACACACTGCTTTGACAGAAACAGCAACTCCGGTAAAAGCAAAGGTGGAAGACTTTGTATTTACATATATAATGACTGGTGTACTACCGGTAACAGTAGACTTACTTATGCACACTATTCTCCAGATGTGGAATTCTTAACTGTCATTTGTCGTCCATTTTATTTACCTAGAGAGATTTCTGTTATAGTTAGCACCGCTGTCTACATTTCACCTGATGCAAATGTTAGCCCAGAGCTCTCTAAGTTACATGACGCCATCGAGAGGCAGCAGAAAACTTATCCTGAGGGCGCTTTTGTTATGGCTGGGGATTTTAATCAATTGTATTTTTTGTCATGGATTGTACCAGTGAGGCTAAAACCAATTTCGTTGTATACATGATGTACAATGTCAATAAAGGCTATACTATCAATATTGAAAAATAGATAAAATTCTGAGTAGCATTCATTCAGCAATTCAGTTTTCTTTGCTTTTCCTTTGCACCTGTCAGCACTATTATGAGGCATGACCTCACAAAAGAGAAGTAAATAAAACTTTTTAGTGGGGTGAATGAAAGCTATTCACTCAGAGTTTTTATCTCTATGTGTGCGCTGAGTGTACTGCTCCTTACTCAGGATTGATTTTCTTTTTCTTTTAACTGCATTTACACAGCTTAGGTTTGATTTACTTTACAGTATTTATTCGTTTATCATATTTATTATATTTGTTTGTTTAGTTTAGTTAGGTCTAGTCTAGTCTAGTCTAGTTTAAGACATTAAATTCATCATGGAGACATTCCTATACTATGCAGGGAAAGCCTTCTTTGAGGTAAGAGATCCTCTATTTTATTTATTTACTTACTTGTCAACTTGCATGTCTGACTCCAGGATGTAGGATTCAAAGAGGTAACATGACAGGTAACATGACATAAATAATAATAATGATGATGAAGTTAAACAGGAATCAAAGGAATCTAGGAACAAGTAAAAATTGTTTTAGAATAACTTCGGAAGCTGAATACTTTAAAAATATCTGTACATCTTCTTTCAAGGCCCTTTATTGGTGAATTGTGTTAATAGTTTAAACATATCTACAGGACAGTCAGAAAGGCTGGGAAACATGATTCTGTGACCTTGCTTGGGACACACAGAGAAGTACACAGTTGTGGGGTTGATTAGAGCTCTCAAATACTTTTTCCTAATTAATTTTTACATTGCTGGCTTCTTTTAAATTTTACATAGGTGCTTATGTTTCATTTGTATAGCTCATATAGTCTCTCTGGGAGGGAGATGGTAAGTTCTTAAATATGATAAGTAAACAAATAGTGAGTGTTCTATTTTCATGATACACTAAACTGCATGGTTATTAGTCATGGTTAAGGGCCATAGGGAAGAAGCATCCAGCATAAAATATTTGGTGAACATTGTCACTCCCCTATCTTATGTTACTTTTTAGCACTGGAGAAGGTTCAGCATGTTCTTCATGCCTTTTTCAATTCACCAATTGGATGGCCCAAAGTGGTGGGCCAGAGAACCACCCCCATCCAACCTGTTCCTACTGTTTTGGGCTGTGACAGGTGAACACAACCTGCTGCAATGCATGAATGCTGCCCCCTGCACCATATGTCTGCTCCCATGACAAACAATCTGTTTGTTTACATCACTGACCACTGTATAAAAGGATACAAGCCTCTCTGCACAAACAAAACACCTGAGGGTGAAAAAAGCCAAATTCAGAAAGGCAGCCTTCTCAGTCCATAAGAGTTGACCGTGGATTGGAAAAGGGCCTTTGAATTGAGAAAGAAAACGGCAGAAACAAATATTAGCATGTCAAACCATGGGGTTGATCCCATGGCCACTGTCATGCAGCATACAGCACATCTATCGCCTCCATGGAGTCAAGAAAAAATAATTGAGGTAGTCTGTTATGTGCTTATGACACATTATATCAGTTCTATCATGTGTAGGTTAGACATGTTTTCTATCTGCTTCTTTGGCAATTTTTTTAATGGAAATTGTTGAAAAAGTGGTGGGACTCAAGACTTAGGCAGAAATGGCATTGATTGCCCCTGGTGAATGACAGTCTCAAGACCTGCTTGGTAAGTGCACCCTTGTTGATTCTTTTACATTTCTGGGGCCATTCAGTATTATTAAGCAAAATATCCTGGACTCAGAGGTGGGTTCCTAATGGTTCGGTCTAGTTCTATCAAACCATTAGTAACTTGGTGGCCTGGTTCAGTAGAACCATTAGCGACCTGGGCCTGCCACACCCTGAGCTGGTTCTTTCAGTGGCACCACCTTGCATTTTTTTAAACACTGCGCATGCACGTGCAAAGTGCACGCAGACACAATATTCCCCTGAGTTAATCAGCAGTAAGAAGATTCAGAACCCACCTCTGCCTGGACCGTTACAAGGGTTGGAAGTTGAGAGCAAGTAGTGATTCTACTACTTCCTGAGTGGACAGTCCAGTTGATGGAAATAAGGGAGGAGATGTCTTGAGTACATGAAGCTGCTGAGGGGAGGTCACCCATCAATTTGAGATGCAGTATCACCAATACACTGATGATCACCAATTGCATATTCCCGGGATGTGCCTGGGAGAGGGTGACCTAGTATTTGGGGGCTGTTAGGCTCAAAATGAACAGGCTGAGATTGAATCCTATGTTGTTTCCCCACCACCACCACCAAATCTCTCAGCTTAACATCACTACACAGAACAGTGGTACCAGAACAGTACATTTACCAATGTGTTCTGTGATTATCAGACCAGAATCATATTAGAGCAAACTGGCACAGAATGGCTGATTTTATAGTATTTTTGTACCGCTGACTCAAATGAATTCTTCACAATTTACAAACAGCTGCATAAAATCCATGCAGTTAATAGTCAGGAGGCTCAGATCACCTTACACTAATCTAGAGATGGGAGGATCCCAGCCTCTGACCATGCTGTCATCAACACTATCTCAGAGGCACTGTCAATTGTCCATACAGCAAGGTTTATATTGGAAGAAGAGGGCTATTATAATATCACTTTAACAGCATAGCAACTAAAGGCAACTCCAGCAGCTATCCCTGCAGCTGGCTAGAGGCAACATTCAGGTGATGTCATTAAGATTGTTGCTTAACAGTGGTTATTGAGGGTCTTCAGGCTATTAAAAAAAAACATGGATACAATCTGCCAATTTTGTAGCCTATGGAAATCTGCGAATAAAAAAAAGAAACCCCAAGCAAATTCAGTTTCAACTCCTATGATAGCAGCCTGATTTAATTTTACAGAAAATAGTCTATTATGTGTTGTTACTCTAGAGGCAGAGCAGGAAATGAACCCTTTTCACTAATGTATATCCAAATACAAAGACCTACAAACAGAAATAGAAGGACTGTGGCAAAAGCAACAAAGGTAGAACCAATAGTTATAGGAGCCTTGGGTGCAATCAAAACAACTTGAGCACCACTTGAACACTATCAGCTTTGACAAATTTATCATCAGTCAATTGCAAAAGACAGTTTTAGTCAGAACAGCTTCGATCCTTTGCGGATATCTGTAACATCATCAAACATTCAGATCTGCCTATCTCAGGTCCTTGGAGAGAACTTGATACTAGATAAAGGTGCCAAATCTAGTCTGAACATCTGGCAGATTGTGCGGCGAATAATAACAACAATAATAGGTGAAACAAACTGTGGAAGAGGAAAAACACGGCTTAAATGTTAAAAAAAAACCCAATAATATTGAAAGCAGAGTACCGAAATGAAAAATTGAGCATCATGTTTCAAACTGGAAAAAGAAGCTTATGCACAGCAATTCCTGAAGGACATTGAAGAAAAAGCAGCTACAATGCTAACATGGAGCTGGTTCAGATCAGGAGTGTTGAAGAAAGAAACTGAAGGCTTCATTTTGGCTGGTCAAGAAGAAGCCTTGCAGACCAATTCCATGAAAGCAAAAATTTGACATGACAGTAACAACAGCAAATGCCACTTATGTAAAGAGAAAGATGAAACAGTGGATCACCTTATCAGGGGCTGTAGCAAAATCGCACAAACTGATTATCTACAATGTCATGATTGAGTTGCTAAAATCATAGATTGGAAGCTTTGCCAGAATTTTGCTTTCAAATGCAGTAAAAATTACTGGGAATACCAAATTGACAATGTTCTTGAAAATTAACAGGTCAAGATCGTACCACAACTAATTACAACGATCTACTACATGTCGATTTCACAGAAGATGCCATTGAAAAGGCACTACGCAACCTAAAATAATCTCTATCGATTGGCCCTGATGGACTATGTGCCTACTTCCTAAAAAAGCTCTCAACCACCATAGCAGAACTACTTAGCATAATCTACAGAATATCTTTCGAACCAGCTCCTTACCTAATTTATGGTCACTAGCCATGGTCATTCCTATCTTCAAAAAGGGAGACCTCAGCTCCCTTTTTTTACAGACCAATCTCATTATATTGCGTCACCTGAAAAGTCATGGAATAAATTATAATCCAATCCATCACCATCTACTTAGAGAGTAGCAATCTACTCTCTAACAAGCAATTTGGCTTCAGAAAAAAACTGTCCTGCAATCTGCAACTATTACACTGCAAAAACATATGGACTTCAAAACTCGACCAGGATAAAGCATTAGATGCAATTTATATAGACTTCTATAAAGCCTTTGACTCAGTGGCACACAACAAACTACTTTTAAAACTAAAATATTATGGCATTTCCAGATTTCTGATAAGTGGATAGCTGCGTTCCTATGAAACAAGCAACAAGTAGTCAAAATAAGGAATGTCATATCTAACCCTGTTAATCCTGTTAACAGCGGTGTCCCCCAAGCTAGCGTTTTAGGACCCACACTCTTTATACTTTACATAAATGATTTTTGCTATCATATTTTAAGCAACTGCGTTCTCTTTGATGATGATGTAAAACTATTTAACACTGGCAATGCTACTACCCTACAAAAAGACCCTGATTATGTGTCAGAATGGTCAAACAATTGGCAACTCCAAATCTCAACCAACAAATGCTTCTTTTTTGCATTGGCAAAAAATATCAGATCACAAATATAAACTGGGCGGATACGAACTAGTAGATGACCCTCACCCTGTCAAAGACCTTGGAGTACTCATGTCAAATGATCTAAGTCCCAGAACTCACTATAGCAGCATTGCCAAAAAAGCAGTAAGAGTTGTTAACCTAATCTTGCATATCTTCTTCACCAGTAATATTAGACTGCTAACTAAGGCATACAAAACTTTTGCTAGACCAATTCTTGAATACAGCTTGTCTGTTTGGAGCTCACACCACATATTGGACATTAATACAATTGAACCAGTCCAGAGATATTTCACAAGAAGAATACTCCACTCCTCTGCTCGAAACAATACCACCAGACTTAAAATTTTGGGCTTAGACAACTTAGAACTTCGCCGTCTTAGGATCGACCTAGCATAGTACATAAAATCATCTGCTACAATGTCCTTCCTATCAATTAATACTTCAGCTTCAACCAAAACAATACAAGAGCACACAATAGATATAAACTTATGGTAAACCGTTCCAAACTTGATTGCAGAAAATATAACTTCAGTAACAGAGTTGTCAATGCCTGAAATACACTACCTGACTCTGTGGTTTCTTCCCCAAACTCCCCAAACCTTAGACTGTCTACTATAGACCTCACCCCATTCCTAAAAGGTCTTTAAGGGGCGTGCATAAGCGCACAAGCATGCCTACCGTTCCTGTCCTATTGTTCCCTTTTTCCGAATATATCTCATGTATTCATAATGTATTTTCTGCAATCACATTTGGAGCGGTTTACCATAAGTTTATATTTATTGTATGCTCTTGTATTGTTTTGGTTGAAGCTGAAGTATTCATTGATAGGAAGGGCATTGTAGCAGATGATTTTATGTACTACACTTAGGTCGGTCCGAAGTCGGCGAAATTCTAAGTTGTCTAAGCCCAAAATTTCAAGCCTGGTGGTATAAGATATGTTGATTACCAAGGCTCTCTTCACCCCCAAAACAAGGTCCATAAAGTTCACAGTCCAGCCCCAAACTGAGTCCAAAAATTCACAAACAAGTCCAAAATCCAAATGCACAACAGTGCAGGGTCAAGAAAGCCAAGATCACAGAAATGAAGGATGTACATGGCAGGAGAATGGTCAGTTGTTTCCAACAACACACACACACACCCATTCCACTCATCTGATTAAAGCATTTGCCAACCTCCATTCCACCTGCTTCTGCTCAGCCCTGTGCATCCATGTATGCGGTAGAAGAGGCATTTTCTCTGATGAGCTTCAGCTGTGTGCTTTCTCCACCCTGTGCCTCCAACAGGACCTCTGGGCTCTCTGGCTGCAGCTGCATCTCACTCTTTTCTGTTCCAGACAGCATTCATCTGTTCATTCTTCCAGTGACCCTTCTGATTACCTGGCCTCTTCTCTCCTGACTCAGAGCCCTCAGCAAGTTCTTAGTACTCTTCTTCACCATCATCCAAAACCCCCGGAGCTGACTCTGGCTCTTCCTCTTCGTCCAAACTTTCATCTGGGGAAGCCATCCCAATTACTTCCCATATGAATAAACACAGCAGAGTAAGAACCGTTTCAGAATTTAGCCAACCTAGCAAGTAATAATGAAACTAATTAGGCAATTATCAACAAAAGAACTGTGTGAAATATGCTACTCAGCAGAAATGTGAATGAAATGTTTACTTCCATTGTTGTAGTAGCACCGCAAAACAGTTATTTTATAATAGCTTTCCCCAAACTGTTTTTATTTAGACTTAATTTCAATAATTTCTAATAGAATCCAAATACTGAATATTGAATTAAAAACAAAGCCAGGTTTTCATTCACACATACACATGCACACGTGTTCTCTCTCTCTCTCTCTCTCTCTCTCTCTCTCTCTCTCTCTCTCTCTCTCTCTCTCTCTCATGAAGCTACAGAAACAATAGTCAAGGATCTATTAATGAATGTTTCTGTACTGCACAAATAATAGATTTGTTATAAATCGTTTGATTCAACCTACATGGACTTTCAGTGACAAAAAAACAAATCAAGATAGAAGAGGAAAAGCTGTATTTATCATTCTTTAGGGCCCAATCCACTCCCAATTAAATTGCCTGATTTTCTGTTCCCCATGCCTTGGGAGCTTATTTTTAGTGATTTTCATGGCTTTATATCATGTTTGCAGGCAGACATAGAACATATTATTGGACTAACTCCACTGATAGCCTCTTTATAATCTCAATTGACCGTAAAAGTGACAAATATTAACCAGTGTGCTAGAACTAAAATTTTAAGGAACAGAAATAATAAATTCTCTGTAGCAATTTTTAAATTATTAATAATTCAAAGTCCAGTTTAGCTCCAGTTTTCTAATTGGAGCAAACTAGCTTTTATTCCGTTGAAGTATTGCTTTAATGATTTATTTAATAGCTGTGTTGTCTAATCATTACCTGATAAATTAAGCTAAAATCCTATGTACAGTTATTTGAAAATGATTCTATTATTAAGATTAGGATACTATTTTATATTCTAAGTATTCCATTCACTCTTGCATATTATAACAATTGCTTATATTATTTAAAATGAAAGTTCATGTAGAAAGATTACTGGTAATTAAACAGGTCTTAGAATAATACAAGGGAACAATAGTTTTATATACCTCAGGAGTAGCTTAATTAATAAAGAGAAAAATTAATATATTTAAATCAAATGTCTACAGTCGGGATTAATGGTCAGAGATGTAATATGTTAAATATGATGATATGTACAAATGAAGCAAATGGGTAGAAATAAATGCATTTTATAAGAAAACAATTTCTTAAGTAATTTGTTAAACTATAACATTGGATTACACACTATTTCTAGCACATAACACAGAATATATTCATTCATATAGCATCATCTACTATAAAAAATACAACATTTCCTAACTATCAAGTGTAATATATTTTGCATATTATTTCTGGGAATTCCTCCAATCCCAAACCATTTTGAGTTTGCAATTCTGTATAATTTATTAGACATGGTTGGGAAGAATTTGCTGTATAGCCAAAAGTCTTCAGTTTTACATCTTCCATTATCTCTGCATATAAAAAGTCAAAATGCTTCAGGCTAAAATTAACTCAAGATTGGCTATTATATTTGTAAAAGCATTTAGGAGCAATCCCAGTTGAGTTTGGACTTTATAATAATAAATAATTTCATATACTCTATCTATCTCATTTTTAAAAAAATAAACCTTTGCCTTAAGGATATTTTGAAGCTGATGATGAAATACTAACAATATTTACTTTCTGAAGTAGCTAGCCACCCCTGATGTTTATTCTACCTTGGGCAAAGTCATTTAAAGATAGAAAGTTTGCAAGTTAAATGCCTTTAAAATATACGCATCAGTTTTTATGAATGCCCTCAAGAAACATATTTACCTACTTTCCTTGGTTGATGAAGCTAGACTTGGCTGAAAGCGTTAAACTACTTCTCTTTGGCAGGAACCATTTATTTCAGTGCAAGCACAATGCAGGGAAAATTGTGCAAATCTTTCTCACACAAATAATGGTGTCTTTTAAATGTATATTTTAGAACTATACTCTCATATGGTTAGATTAAAGGTTATGTCAAGAACATTCCATAGCTTACTGTTTTTCTTCACTATAAATATTAAATGAGACATATATTAAACTTCTGTATGCATAGAAAATGAAGGTAGTTTATAAAGAACATAAAAAATAAAGAACTTATTTTCTGGTACATTTGTCTTGCCAACAACATTGTAAGCTCCTGCAGAAAATCAAGAAAGAATAATTATTTTGGATATCATTTATTGCTTTCAGCTTTTTATTTTAAAATAATCTCATAGGATCCTAGACAAAAAGCTTAGCTATTTTTTACAATTTTAAAAAATAGTCTAGTAAGAACTGTATATATATATATATATAAATAATATACAATAATAATACAATAATACATAATAATATGTATTAATATTATATTATGTATATATATTATACAATAATATTATTGTATAATATTATTGTATAATAATACAATAATACAATAATACAATAATAAAGATACATTTATTATTTGCCTTTCAGAATTTCTTATCTCATATATACAAAAATAGTGAATAAGGTTCCTTCAAAGTCCAAAGCAGACCTTGCATAATTACATCTTTTTGTTATATAATGGCAAATGTAAGAATCCGGAAGGAAAGTTTAATTTTTCCTTCATCATACTTTCTTTTTTCAATTCCAGGGAAACCTTCCATTTGTTTTAGGAATAGAAAATTAGACTACACATTCAAAGAACCCTTGGGTCCAGAATGTTAAAGTTATCGCTCAATTCGTATCCTACATGTCCAATACAAAATATGCAAGTTAGTTACATTCAATTAACATTATGTAGAGCAGGGATGTCAAACTCAAGGCCTGCAGGCTGGATCTGGTGCTTAGATCTGGCCCATGGGGCCACCCTGGAAAAAGTGAAGGACCAGCCAATATTGCCTCTGCCAATGAAAACGGAGCTCAGGAGGGTCATGCGTGGCCCTCCCAAGTTCCTTTTTTTCTGGCAGAGTGCTCAGGCCACCACAGGCAGTCCCAACAAAAGTGACATTGAGCTAACCACACCCAACCTGGGCATGTGCCCTGGCCCCCCAAGGTCAAACACAGTCCTGATGCGGCCCTCAATGAAGTTGACTTTGATACCCCTGGTGTAGAGTAATCAAGGACTCTACCAGGAGATCAGGATCATGAAAACTGCACTTCTGGTTTCCCAAAATAACATGTTACATTTAACAACCAAAGCTTAACTTTTCCATTAACTAAAAAAAAAAAAACTGCTGAGAGATAACAAAAAGCCCATTTTGTTCCACCTATCCTTTACTTATCTTCCCCATAATTGATCTGACTTATGCTGCAGTCTGATAATTAGAAAAAGGATCAAGGACTACTTGATTGTATGCAAAAAGTAAATAGTAACTAAAAAAGCATTAGTCATTAGCATGATTATCAGCATCACTATTATATAAAATGACTGGAAAACATTCAAAATATAGAAACAATTTAACATATAGACATGTATAAGTTATCTATTCTATTATAGGGTGATAACAAATTGAACAAAGAAAAATGAAATCATTTAAAATCTGAAATTTCTCTGTCTCATGAAATTTACCTTATTCCCATTCCTTTTAGTTAAACATTAAACCTCTCTCGATCAAGTGGTAAAAGAAGTACAGAAAAAGAAGAAGAAACATTAAACCATTAGTAGATGAATGTACCTCCACTGAATTAATTACATACTGCACTAATTGGCTACAGCCGAAAATTTAGCCTATAAACCATCAGTCAGCTGAATACTGAGAATATATTTGGTACCATCTATCACAATTTAGCATATTTCAAATAACCAACTTGAGAAAAAATTGTATTTCAGAATAAAATGATCATTACAAAATGTTTAAATTCCCCTTTCTCACATAAGGGCAAAGCAATGCTCATATAAAGTTTTCAAGTATTTATCTATTAATATTTCAATGGGATAGTATTAAGAAGGCAAAATTAAAGTTTAACATTGTTTTAATTTGAACACATGGGACAAATAAATACTATGAAGCTGTTCTTAACTCCAAATCAATTTGCTTGCAACTTTTTTTAGATAAATTCTCTTGATTATTACAAGACCAAGAAACCTAAAATATTAAGAATATCTGCAATGGTAATTTTCAGATGAAAAGGATAAGGAATAATTGATATTTATTTTTTACTTAGACACTTAGTATTCTCTTTTACAATTGAGCTTAATGTGTTTTTTTCTTGTTCATGAGCCAAGAGCAAAGTATGCCAGCAAACTTTGCAATGCTTTCATTGCCAAGCCCTATTTGCCTCATTAGGATCCTCATAAGGATCTTTCCTTAGCTTGTGCCATATTAAATTGTCATAAAAGAACCACTTGCCAAACAATTTAATATGGCACAAGCTAAGGAAAGATCCTGGATTGCTGGCCTTGCTTCCCCTCCCTCAAAGCATCTTGTGCCAGGCTTCACTCTTTTACTTTATTGGGAAGTACCTCAGCAACATACCCAAAACTTTAACCTTAAACTATCTACCACGGACCTCAGTCCATTCCTAAGAGGTCTGTAAGGGAGCATACATAAGCACACTGGTGCCTGTCCTACTGTTCCCATTTATTCGTACTCATTTATTATGTATATACTTATACCTGTTTATACTTATATGCTTATATGTTCATACTTGTACTTGTTTTCTCATACATGCTTGACAAACTAAATAAATAAAATTAAATAAATAAATAAATAAATAGTTTGCAGCTAACTTGCAGGATGATGAAGGTCTTCCTAGAAAAGCAGGAGAGCTCTCACCAAACTAGAGTGAGATGAAAGGTAGAGAGCATTCTGTACCTGTCATTTAGAGTATTTCTGACTCTTGGCTAAGACTCTTGGGGCTGTAAACCAATATCCAAAATAATTTCAGTGACATCAAAGCTCTTTACAAAAATTCCAGGTATCTGTCAAAAAATGTCATGTTCAGAAATAGCACCAATGATAGGTCACAGACCTTAGCATGAGGGCTTTGAAGAATAGTTTGGGTGAGATTTGGAGGGATTCTTTGCTGCTTTATCTCATGCTTCTCTTCTACCTGTGAACTCCCAAGCCCAGAGGAGGGGCACAGAGTAAAGACTAATGAGTATTCATTTAACAGTGCAATTCTGAGAAAACAGGCTTCCTGAACGTGTATAGAAAAACAATTAATATGTAATATTAATATGTAATATTAACAATTTTACATACTCATTTCAGTCTTTGGGGCAGATTACAAAGAGTTGAAACTCTTTGGTAAAAACAACCAATGATACACCAATGCACATAATATAGGTAGTCCTTGACTTACGACCATAATTGAGCCCAAAGTATATGTTGCTAAGCAAGACATTTGTTAAGTGAATTTTACCTCATTCTACGACTTTTCTTGCCACAGTTATTAAGTGAATCACTGAATTTTTAAGTTAGTAACACAGTTGTTAAGTGAATCTGGCTTCCCCATTGACTTTACTTGTCAGAAGGTTGCAAAACCCTTGTCATGGTCAGATCATTCGCTCCTTCAACTCGACTTTCGAACTGCTAACACCCACCACAAGGGGTCGGA
>JANHFT010005707.1:40011-54162 GCA_032467955.1 Pseudoxenodon macrops | reverse complement strand
ATGCACCAAAGACAAATTCCTTGTGTGTCCAATCACACTTGGCCAATAAAGAATTCTATTCTATTCTATTCTATCTAATAATTTCCAAAATAGTTTAAAACCAATCTGTATTTCTGTATTTCTCTTCATCCAAAAATCTCAAATATTTCTAGCCTGATACTATCTATAAGATTGCAAATGTGACGTTTGCAGATATACCTTATTTGATAATAGTTAATTGATGAGCAGAATGTCAACCAATCAATGCACATCCTTTGTTTCAAGATGACTAACTAGTAAGACATACAGAACCAATCACATACAGAAACACATGCTCTATTAAATTAACAAACAGCTTTTCATGCTTTTTTTGACAAGAAAAGTAACGCATTTCTAGCATTCCTGACCCAATAACACACAATATCCATGCATTATAATAATAGTTGCAATTTGTCCACATATATTTCTGCAGATTTGACTGGTAGTTTGCAAAATGATCCTTCCAATAGGCCGGAAGGGGAATATCATTTTAAAAAGCAATTAACAAACGTATTCAGAAGCCACAGGAACTTTCCATTTGCCAGAGTGTCATTGTATGGTAAAGTAACATTCTGGTTAGTCCAGGGAACTACACACATATAGCAACCCAGCAAGCCTAACACAGTAGAGAAAAAAATGAATTTCAGGGCTTTTCCTCAGGACTAAAAGTCCCAGCAGGATACTAAAATGGGCTATATAAAACATAATCTATTTGTTGAGAAGAAGGGACACAGCATTAAGTATCTTCTAACTGGAAAACAGATGCCTATAAACCCAAGTTGAAACTGCTGGATACCGAATTTCATTCATTTCAGAAGCAAGTCAGAAAAAAATCAAAATAGATTATCTGAGGATGTTGGGGAATTGGAAATTTGCATCACATCAAATCACCATCTGGAAATGTTCAGTACTTAGCCCAAGGGCTCCAATCAACTTCATGGCTAAGTACATTTGTACATAAGTTTCTCTGCTTCTAGTAAAACACTCCATTATTACAATATGCTAGGGAACAAAACAGCATAAAGCTGAATATAGAAGTGTTAGCATTATCTTGTAAAGAAATATCATTTCATCCTTGAACTTGAATATTTCTAACTTCAAAATGATTACATTTCCAAAAGTCCTTTTGTCACACTCCAGTAGAAGATTCAGGCAGAAGAATTGCTTAGCAAACATTGCTTAACTGCAAGAAAGTATGAATCTGTTGTTAAAATGCTGAAAACATTAAGACTGCAGATATAGCTTATTTAACTGAATAAATGATAAAATGTGGATGGGTTTAGAATGTTATTTTTAAAACCTAAAATAAACAAATGAACTTGTCTACTTGGTAAAATGTTTGCGAACAATGGATGGAAAAATTTTCAGATGTGCATGCTAGTGGAAAGATAGTGGGTAGTATATGGCATTTTGTGAGGGATTACTATTTGTCAGAAAAAACAAACCTGTGAGAATGCTTCTGCCCACACTGTAGCTGGAATACTTGGGTATATCATGAAAAACCATTCAAAGAAGATGTAGTGTGATTGTTTTCATAAAAACTTCCTGAGGTAGAACAAGAAATCAAGGGTCTTAATCTATGGGTTTTACTAGTTTGAATATAAATATATAAAGAAGTACATTGAGGTGGCTTAGTCATCTAAGAAAATGAGTGAAAATCAATCTGCAAAATATGAAAAAAGAACATTGAGAGAAAAGGGAAGGAAGAAAGATTTCATTGTGCTCGGGACTTCTTTATGAGAAGAAGCTAAAACTGTAGAAAATGAGTTTATAAAGATTGATTCAGAAAACACATCTTATGAAAGAGGATTCGACAAATGGAACAGCAAAATGATACAAAAGCCTATGATATTTCCTTTAAATATAAACCTTGATTATCAAGAATTATCTGGCTGTTGTTACGTAATAGCCTTTATTGTCACATGTGCAGTGTCACATCATGCAAAGCAATGGAGCTGGAATGAAGTAAGAATTAGCAACTCCCTTTTTACAGTACTTGAATTGACAGGTTCGTGAAGCTACAGAGTACTTCAGTGGTTAATGCTTTAAACTATATTGAAATGGTTCTATGAGCCTGAGACAAAACAGGAATTGAAAAAATATGAAGAAAGATACATTGCATATCTATTGGAATAGTTCTCTTGGTGAAAGCACTTCAGCATGTGTGGAGTTGGTAATACAAATCTTCAGGCTTACACGAAAGATTTGAAATAGGATGGCTGGCTAGATACGAATGTTCAAAATAAAGGTACCTAACTACAAAGCTTCAATCAGATGGTTTCAGAGATCCTGCAAAATAATATGAAAAGTTTATCTTCGGATACAGACAACAAGAACCAGAAATGTTATGAAGTATCAACAAAGCAGTCAGAAATCAGAACACGAAAAGGCTACCTATTATTGAAGCTGACTTCAAACGATATGTCTACTTCTAAGGTAATTATGCTGTTATATGCATTAAGGATGGAATCTTCTTCTCAAGATTTTGAAAATGGTTAAATGTTTACTAAAAAGATGAAGAATGAAAACTAGAAATGATTTTTAATGTGTAGCTTTAAAAGTATACTTTTAAAACAAAGTATATTTTAAGTTATGCTTAAAAATACTACCTTTTTAGAATATGCCCACATATGGTAGTGGATGTTATGCAAATGTGATTATTGCAGAAAATATATATTTACACTAAAAATTATAATTATCTTTTAGACTATACATTTATTAGCTATTTATTTGGAAAGAGAAAATATATCATTTATGAACATAACTATCATTTAAAAATATTTTCCTTTCCTCAAAATTACTGTATGGTAATTTATATTTTGTGATAGTTTATATTTCCTGATTTAATAAATTTATCATGGTATTCATAATTCTTCAGTAACATATGATCCCAAAATGTACTGTAATATTACACCTTTTTCCTTGGTTATATTGATCTATTTGGATGGATTAAGTTTCTATATCATCACATTGGTTTGTTGCATACCTTAGTGTTTGTATAGATTCATCGAAGTATTTACAAAAATCATTGCCAAATAAGATGGCTAAAGACAAACAAGAATCTTAGTGCTTCTAGAAATAAAGTTGGCATATAAAGTGTATTCTCAGTCTAATTATTTATAAATATAAAAAGGGGTTTTTTTTAAAGGTCCAGCTGGCCATTTGTCAATTTCTACTCTTTCAAGAATGTATAGTCAATACAAGATTGCCTAATGCACAAAATATTTATATCACCAGGCAGAATAGCTGCTTGGAATGCGTAAGCCTCAATTACCATTATGATCACATTGTGCATTACTGTAACCTTCAAGTATCTACTAAGTCTATGCTTTAATCATGGATAACCAACATATTTAAACATCTGGGGGAAAAACTATTCTACAATTAGGCAGCCAAAGTACCTGACATTACATTAAAAATGAAAAGTCAGTTTTGTACAGGATAACTTGTAAATTCTGGTAAACATAGATCTGAAACCGTTGTTTCAATATCAACTGCTATTTTATCAATTTTAAAGGTTTTTGCAGGTTTTTTTCTTCTATCTTCAAGCTATTGCTCTACAAGAAATTATAAAGAAGCCTGATTTTACAGGTTGTTACATTCCTTCCCTTGTTTATATATATTTTAAAAAAAAGTCAGACGAATGTGCTTTTCGGCAATATTTCCTGTTCAGGACGGAGAATGAAGTTAAAGGGAAGAGGGTGCTTTGGGAGCCGCCGCAGCCTTCCCAAATACCCTGTGCTCGTACAAGAAGCGGGTTAAGCGCTTCTCCTTAAGAGGCGACAGTTCTGGAGGACCAACAGCAGCCCAGCTGACGCTCAGCGCGCTCTTATCACGCCAAAAACTGCGCGCAGCTGAAGCCGCAGCCCTGGGAAAGGCAGGCGAGAGGCGAACGCGGCGGCAGAAACGCCTCCCAGCCTAGCCCGAGTTCAGCTCCACCTCCAGCGCTGCCGCTCGCTCGCTCGCTCCCAGTCGCCACGGCCTTGGCGTTTTCAGAAGTAAGGGAGGCGGGTTTTTTCCTCGTTCCGTCTCTCTGCGCTGAAGCAGCTTCCTGGTCACCTGAGAACTATAGGAAGGAGGCCGGCGGCTCGACTGGTTTCGGTGTTGGGACGCCGCCATGGCTTCGCTTTTCAAGAAGAAGACGGTGGACGGTGAGTGAGGTCGAAACCTGCTTTTATTTATGTTGTTGTTGTTATTATTATTGGCGGGGTTGCCGCGCCTTTTGCAGCAGAGGGTCCCTTAATTTCTCAAAGATGTACTCCTTCCTATAGCTCCCTTAGGGTGTGTAGCCCACTTCTGATGTCGGAGGCTCATCTTACTTTGACTCCAGGGTTTCCTGAGAGCTTTTGGGGAATTTAACTGTATTTTAACGAGTTTGATCTAAGGCAATGCTCTGTAGTATAGGAATGATAGAAATCTCGTTCAAATGTTGCTCCGGGCGAAACTGTCCCATTTTTATTATCATTAACCTGTACGATTCTTGGCGAAATTCTGTCTTGACTGCCCCTCCCCAAAAAAATGACTGTCCCTCCTGCCCCCTCAGCCCCGTGATTGCCAAAATATTCTGGATCTTAAATAGTAGTCAGGGTACTTTCTGGGTTGGGTTCCTTGCCCTTTGGTCTACATGTTTCTCACTTTCAGCTTGACTTGTACTAGGTAATATATAGGTGGTTTTGGGTGTTCATATGCATTAAAAAGTTAGAGTGACTCTTGTTATAAAGGTATGTTGAAATAGTTTGTAGAATCAGTAGAAACAAACATACCAGGTTATTTAATTTTTGGAGTTGTTTTATATGTGTATAAACCCTGTTGAACAAATGAAATTGAGCCATTCATTTACATTGAAAAAAATTATCATGGAAACTAATTTAAATCTAAAGGAATTTGAGGAAAGCTATAATCTCTTTCAGATAAATGTTGTATGTACTTTTGAGTAAACTTTATCGAGAACGAAACTGCTCAAATGGAAAAAGGCATTATTTTAAAGGGTGTAAGGTATTAAAAGTTGCTTTTTACAGCAAATTGAAAACATTGCTAGAAATAGTCTAAATAGGCTTTTTTAATCTTGAAAATCTTGTTTCATGCAGGTTTTTTTTAGAAATTAACAAACCAAAGGCTCTTTCCAGGGCACAGTGTTAGGAAACAAATAGTTTGGAAAAAAACTTTTTTTTTCTAGAGAAGACAGATTAGTATTCCAAAAATATTTTTTTCATTAGCATTAATATATATTTCTTGGAAAATAAAAAGTATATCTTCATTTCTCCCATATATTTTTATATGAAGAGAACACACAGACAGGCGCACACATGCACACACACACATATTGACAAGCTATTTATAGTTATCACAGCTCAAACAATAGGATCAAAAGGCAGAAGTCATTGCATTTTAAATAATTTCTTTTCTTGTACAGAATAGATAACTGAAGGGAATGTTTTGAACTGCTTTGAAGCAGATAATTTATATCTGGTCAAAAGGGAATTTTTATTATGACTGAAACAAAAGCTCTGTCTTATAGTTATTGTGAACTGAGACTTAAATTACAGTAGCGATAGAGTTTTGGAATGTGTTTACTGAATGCTTAATATTTTTACATGCCATAGCTATTTAAATCTAAGTTTTCTAATTTTCACAATTTTCATATTGATTTAATTTGAAAATAGATTGTTGTGAAAAAGTAGCATCCACTTTACAAGGTATGAATTCTTGTTAAGGATAACCCTTCAACTTCTACATTTAACTCTACTGGAAAAGACATTGACAAACAAATCCAAACTATCGTTGATAAACTCATATGGCTTCTGAGAGTTAGTTATTGTAAAAATGAAAGAAGGGGAGGCAGTGTTTTCATATTGTTTTTATATGCCACTAATGTTCTTGCTGTCATGAATTCACTGTACACATAGTAACAATGGTTCACAGAACACTTACGTTTTCTGCATAAGTTTTCCAGGTAATAGAAATTTCTGTGATTACTTATTAAAATTTGGGACAGTCAGTCAGGTGATAAAGCTGTCCTATATTATACATTCTTCTGGCATGCAAAACAGTTCTGACAACAAACCAAATATTAAACATATAAGTAATAATAGTATAACAGTATCAATAAGAATGAAAGGGCAGAAAATCTGAAGACCAAGTAAAATTGCTGTGGCTTTGTTCTCATGAGAACTAATTAAAAAGGCAAAATAGTTGCCAAGAATGAGGTTAATTCCAAGTTTCAAGGTCACTGAGTATAAAATAGGACCCAATTAAATTTATATTTAATGTAAACTTCACTCTCAAAAACTTGCAGAGTTATATTACAAAATTAAAACATCAACAATACAGTTAAAAACAAAAATAACATTACTCCTCCTAATCCAAACCATATCAGTAACAAAAAATAATGTAAAATAAGGTATAGGGTTTAAGTCAGGAATTATATAGGCCCTTGCATTGTTGAAAGATTACAATTTCCATTAAGACTTTAAAGGTAGCCATATAAAGTGTACTGGGTTGTATGATTGGGTGATAATGAAGTTAGAAGTTATAGTTCATCCTCCTGTGGCATGTAAGGTCATAAATATATCAATGAAAATTATGCAAAGGTCCCACTAGTCATACTTCCTGGTCAAGTATGAGTCATAGGTCCAGAAGGACCTCTATATCACAAATCACTTTCTTCCTGGCATTGCTTGCTCATATAGAAATAATGCTGGGGTTGACAGGTCTCAACATACAATAAGCAATTGTATCTTCTTAATTTCATATTCAGTCTGTTCTCCAGGAGTTAAGATATGATGTCAACAGAATCTCTCCTTCATCCAAAGATGATAATATAATAATATAATATAAAGTAATATAATATAATATAGTATAAAGTTCCGTATCATAGAATTATTGGGCCTTGGAGGTCTTCTAGTCCAATACCCTGCCAAGGCAGGAGTCTTTATTTTTGTGTGTTGCTTTTTTCACTTGCAAATATATTACTTGCAAAACCACTTCCCTTCCCATCAGATCTATCAAGAAAAGTATGCTCTGAGTCTCTTGGGTAAAACAGTTTCTCTAGGTGGACGCAGAAGAGATACCCTCTTTAGCACAGCCCCTGCCTATGAAACAGCTTTCTTCCCAGATGGCCCCAAAATTTTTACCCTTATGGCCAGATTATTCGTCAAACTTGACATGTGTTGTGACTTGTTTCATAAGGTGCCATAACTGTATAACATTTTTGTTTGTTTGTCTTGTGTGTTTTATTTATGGACCATCCAGAGTTATTTGCTTAAGACATATTTTCTAACTAAATTAAGCAGTTTAGATGTATATTTGGCCAAAATATATAAGACTAATTTTAGAAAGTATATAGAACAGAAAATAGATTCATAGAACTGGAAGGGACCTCAGAGGTCTTATAGTCCAATTCTCTTCTCAAGGCAGCAGACCTTATACTAGTGATGGCTAACCTTTTTGGTGCTGAACGCACAAATACACGCACACGCGATCCTACGCATGTACCCTGCACATGTGTTCAGGGACGCATGCAGCCTCCTGTGCATGTGGCCTGGCCTCTGTTTTGGCTTCCAGGTTTGTGCAGGATGCTTTACAGGCCCAAAATTGGGCGCAGGACGCCTCACGGTCTCCACAGTTTCTCCCCCCAGTGCTTCCTAGCTTTCTCCTCCACTTCTGCCACGGAGAGGCCCCTGCGGAGGGTGGAACATGCAGAGATCAGGGAAGGCCCTGCCCCCATGCATGCGTGGTAGAGACTCAAAGACCAGCTGGCTGGCAGGAGGCACACGTGCATGCATGGTGGAGCTAGGGTGAGGCAACTGCTGGGTGCCTGCAGAGAGGGCTCGGCCATAGGTTCGCCATCACGGCCTTATACCATCCTGATCAAATGGTTATCCAGTTTATTCTTGAAAATCTCCAGGGATGAAGTACCCACAATTCTCCCACAATTCTGGGAGGAAAGCTGTTCCACTGATTATTTATTCTCTATGTCAGGAAATTTCTGCTTATTTCCAGTTTTGATATTCCTCTGACGAGCTTTTACCCATTGCTGCTTGTCCTTCCCTCAGGTGCTCTGGGGAATAAATTGACCCTCTCTTGCACATGATAACCCTTCAAGTATTGGAAGCCCTCTATCATATCTCCCCTAACTTTCTCTTTGTTACACTTAACATACCTAGTTCTCTTAACTGTTCATCATATAATTTAGTCTGTGGACCTCTTGTTATCTTCATTGCTCTTCTCTGCTGTCTTTCTAGGGCCTCAGCTTCTTTTTGTATTATGATGACTAGAAATGGGTGCAGTGTCCAGTTGTGGGTTCACTAGTGCAGTATAGAGCAGTACTATCACTCAGGGCTGTGGAGTCGGTAGATAAATGTTCCGACTCCGACTCCTCAGTTTTTGTACCTCCGACTCCAGGGACTCAAAATTTCCTTCGACTCCGACTCCACAGCACTGCTATCACTTCCAGTGATCTTAATGCTATCCTTCTGTTGATGCAGTCTAGAACTATGTTGACCTTTTAGCAGCTGCAGCACACTGCTGACTCATGCTTAAGTGGTGGTCCATCAAGACACCTAGATCCTCTCACAGACATTGGTGAGGCAGGTTCTACATATCCTGTATGCATGTGTTTTTTTCTGAGTAAGTTCAGGACCTTATTTTTCTCACCACTGAAATGCATCCTGTTGGACATCATACTGGATAGCCAACAAAAGTATTCTGGTGATACTATGCCCTGAACCTCCCACTAGTTGAAGAATAGAGGAAATTTATTGTGGAATCCCTGGTACGGGGAACAAGAGCCTAACATCTCACTTTCCCCATCAAATTGAAACTTTTCCCATCCACTGAGAAATAGTGCCTCCAACTCCTATTCCTCACAGTTTTGGCATCAAAAGCTGCCGAGAGATCCAATACAACCAGTAGAGGCCTCCTTTTTCCCCATTGCCTCAGATTAGGTTAAAAAAGCTATATATATAAAAATGTCATTTAAGATCCAACAATCAGCATGATTTCCTAACCTAAACCTAGTCAGTTTTCAGTAGGAGTTTACAGTTGATTTTATAGTTTGCAAAAGCAGAAGTAAGCATGGTAATACTTGTTTGATCTTGATAAATAGAAACTAAATTGAACTGCAGGTTTTAAGGTGATTGATTTGATGTTTCAGCATGTTTGTTTTCATTCTGGAATATGTTGCTTTTAAAACTCTTTATTTGGTAGTACCTGTTTCTTCTAATTGTTTTATGACAGACCACCTGTTTATGTGTCTTCTAATTGTTTTAACTGTTTTACTTCTTTTTATGGATTTTGTAAGACACAGAATCTTGGGGTTAGGCGGCCATGCTAAATTGAATAAATTAAGTTACTATGTCTTGGAAAATAAGTTTCTTGGAGAGAAAGATGGATGTCATCATTCCTAGAACTATGCCAATCATTGCAAGCTAGCAATATCTGTTTACACATCATTAATGAAATAATTTTATTTTGGACTATTTTAGAAATGTTACTGGTGTGGAAAATCATATTTCAAAGAGGATTAATATAAGATTTAAAATCTGTGACTACAATTCATACTTCATTCATTTTTTTACAAACTAGCTTGGGGAAAGCAGGAGCACTTCCTATCATTATTGATTGTCCTTTTCCTTAGATTGTGAAACCAAGATGGAACTTACTTTGGAAATATTTCATTTTCAAAAGAAATGGGATTTTTAATAGAAAAAGACTGCCCTTTTCTCTGTAGAAGAGGAAGAAATTGTCCGTCTCCTGAACAGCTGCAAATGAATTATTTTGGTTTTATTGTGTGTTACTTTGAAATGGCCTTAGGGATAAAAAGAAACCCCCACAAACTATTTTTACAAAGAAATAGATAAATGTAATCATTGACTGGCAGCTGTATAATTTAAAAACTTCATTTTCTTTAGAAGATGAACCTCTGCTTCTAATCCCCCAGACTGTCGCTTGATTTTCTTTTAGTCAAAGAAGATACAGTTTGTGTTTTCAGTCAAAATGTAACTAGTGATAACCCTAGGGTTTTTAAAAATACCTTTGTTTAAAAATAAATCATTGCCACTATTGTTACCACCTCTATATTTATAGTTAATAAAATACTGCCTCTAATTGACAGTTGCATATGTGTTTCCAATAGCATCTCTAAAATGAACATATCCTAATAACATTGTTCATAAATATTAGGTTAATATCATTAATTTCAGAAAACAATCTGTTTAGAAGTAACTGCAGTTATTTACATAGTAAAATTACTATAATAGCATCATAAATTAACCCATATAATTAATTAATTTGCAAACTAAAAATAGGAAGAAAGTTGTATTTATGTGTTTACTATGTAGTTAATGTACTGGTGCATTCCACATGGATTCCTAATGATGTACATGAAAACATAAATATTTTTATTTATTTTTAAGATTTATCAGGTCCCACTTTAGAGATGTAGGCAAAGTACAAAATAAAGCACATAATAAAGCTTATTATTATGAAAACAATGGAACTCTTATAATACTTTTTAATCATCAAAAGCCCAGATTTTCATTACTCCATAGGATACTGTAAGATTGGGGATAGACCCCAGGTCCACCTTTGTGTCTCTTCCTCACCATTATACATCCAATTAAGAAATGAAACTTCATCAGGTGTTTCCTATTCATCTTGGTTAGTGGGGAAAATACACTACCAAGTCCCAAGTAATTGGCAATAACCAAAGAAGCAATAATGACATGGATTCCATTAAACTAGAAGACAGTCTGTGACTGACTGAGTCACTGTTTCAGAGATCTTTATTTACCTAAATAGATAACCATAGGGATAAATACAAAATCTTGAAAACTACAGGACGAACTACAGTCTCAATTATAGTGAGTTAATTAAGGCAGACCCTCTTTCACTGTTTTCCCCATCTTAGTAGTTAGACTGAGTTTCCTATTCTGAGAAAAATACCTCTTCTTCAGCTTTTCCACAATCTCTTTTAGGATTGAATACCCTGGCTCAAGCAATATAGGACAACAACAAAAACAACAATATAATAAAAAGAATAATAAGAACAACAACTTTAATTGCACTCCAAACCAAAATTGTTAAGCAATGGAGTTTTTGTAGCAGTAATGTTATATGGCAACAAATGGGTAGTTAAATTTTGCACCAGTTAAAATTTCTGTGGTCTACAAGGCCAGGGCGGGTAATACAAATTGAAGTATTCTAGGTGACAAAGGCATCATCTTCAACTCAGCCATTTCCAGTAAAGAATGGTTTGGCCACAGACTCCATCTACTTTTCCATTAGGAGCCATGAGTTCTTAGAATAGCCTCAGATTGCAAATGTTTTCTTTCAAGGATGTTACAACCGTATTAAAATTATCACCACAGATTTGGTAGATTTTAGAATCAATAACCATCCTATCTTGCCTGGGTTGAGCTTAAGCCTTCAGGTAGCCCAGAAGATAGTACTAGATCTGGCTGGGACACCTAAGAGCACCAGAAGGGATGCATTTACTACATTGGGAACCAGCTTCAAGTCCACCAGTATGACCAGTGCTATTTCTACTCATGCCCAAGCCTGAACCTGATTAAAAACGATCCATTTACTTTAGGGTGCTTTATATGTGAAGATCACCATCTTTTCAACAACCTTACCCAGAACAAAAAACTATATGACAGTTAATTTACATAGATGGGTCTAGGAAAATCCTGTTCAAGAGTACAAACACCATTGTGTCTTTCAAGTCAGATGGTATTACCCATTTCCCTAACAACATGTCAACAACCTCATGAACCAGTCTATTACCCAATCTGTCATCTTTATAATGATCTAGTCCGGGGGTCGGCAACCTGCGGATCTGGAGCCGCATGCGGCTTTTTGGGCCCTCTGCTGTGGCTCCCTGTACCATCTGGCTGGTCCCGCTCCTCGCTGTCCCCTCCATTGGCCTGAGAAGGTAAGGGCGAGAGCGGGAATGGAGAAGCGCCCGGGGCTGATTCTCCGGCGCTGCTTGAGGAAGATCAGCAACCCCGGGAAAGGCTTCCATTCGGACAACCTTCCTTCCCCTCTTAACTACTCCCTGACTGGCTGTGGCAGGACCAGAAGGTGCGCATGCATGGGGACAGCCTCCTCAAGCGAGCGCCCAAGGCCAGCAAAGGCGCATGTAGGGCGGGTGGCCGCTCACTTAAAGATATGTGAGTTCTCTCCTGCCCTAAAGATCTGTGTTCTGTCTCCCTCCTTCCTTCCCCCCCGCCCTCAGCTCTTCACCCAAGCGGGGAGGGCGTAAGCTCCAGCCTGAAGCTGCAGGAAGTGAAATCTGCCTTACGCGCAAATGTGGCACGAAGGCAGCTTCGCTCTTGCATTAAGGCTCCGGAAATCCTCATCCTCCTTCTCTCATGCGGTGGGGGTGGGGAATACGGCTAGGCGATAGTGCAGAGCCTTAGTGCAGGAGCGAAACGGCCCTGTAAGGCAGTCTTCACTTCCTGATGCTTCAGGCTGGAGCTTACGCCCTCCCCGCTCGCCTGAAGAGCTGCAAGGAGGACGGAACATGGCAAGGTGACGTCTGGATCTTTAGGGCGGGAGAGAAGCTGTGTCCTTCTGCCCCCAGTTAAGACCCTGAAGTGAGTGGCCGCCTGCCCTCTGTGCCTTTGCTGCGCTTTCGCGCTCGCTTCAGGAGGGTCTCCCTGTGCGCGTGCACCCTCCTGGTCCTGCCCCAGCTAGCCAGGGGGCCACGAGAGGAGAAGGAGAGTCACACGAAAGGAAGCTTCCGCTGTGGCTGACGATTGTTCCTCAGCACAGAGAGAGAAGGGGGAGAGTGGGAGAAAGAGAGCAATGAGGGGGAGGAAGGGAAAGAGGAAGAAAGAGAGATGGGGAGACGGAGGTAGCGAGAGAAAGAGATGAGAGGGAAGGAAGGAAGGAGAGGGAGAGAGGGAGAAAGAGAGATGAAGGAGGGGGAGGGAGGGAGAAAGAGAAAGGAAAAAGAGGGGGGAAAGGGACAGATCTGTTTCCCATAGAAAAGAAAACAGTGAGCCATAAAACCTGGGTAGGCGTGGCTGGGGGTGTCGTGACTCCATGGGAGTGAGTGACACCGAATTGGCCACACCCACCCAGGTGTTTTGCTTTCTCTGGGAATCGGGTCCAATGGCTCTTTGATGGTTTAAGGTTGCAGACCCCTGATCTAGTCCCAGATCATAGCAGAGTTCCAAAATGTTAACACTGACATTCCCCAGCATCCCATCTACCTCCTTGCAATGCATAGGATAAAATTAATACCAAATAGTATTGCAAGTCCTTACTTACATTATTTCCATGGATTCTACACATCTGCAGTCAAAATTTGAGCAAATTTGAGTAATTTCATTAGCAAAATGTTGCTCCAGATTGTCCTCACAGCATCCTGTTAGCAGATCTTGCCAATACCTCAAAAAGGAAATGGATCCTTCTAAATGACGTATCTGAGTCATTGTCCAGTGATGAAATACATGCAGAGAAGTAAGAAGCTCTTATTCCTATGATGAGTTCACTCCTCGTTTAGTCAAGTTCACACTTTATCCACTGATATTCTAGTTGTCTCTTCTGTCATTTCATTTCCTGACAATAATCTTGTCAATTATTGATTTCTCAAAATTATCCATAATAATTATATTATTATGCTGATGAAGAGATAGATTAACAGCCCCAGTCCTCTTCAAGTAATTTATTTCCAACAATCTATTGTAAAAATAATCTGGTAAACACAGTATGAAAAGAATGACTTCCGATCCCTTAATATCAGTTTCTCTTCCAAGTCATGTAGAGGTAAGCTTAAGAATAGAGGTAGGTTGCTTAAGAACATAGCAGTTAGCAGCATTCCAAGCCACTGTCTATTGTCCTCTCCATTTGAACTGCATTGGGAAAGGTTTTTCCCCCCCTGGATTTTTATTCTGACAACCATGGCAAAATCTAGTTAGTTTTTCAATTTGATTTTTCTTTTGTCAGTTACACTAAATTTGGTGCTATTCCGATATAGTTTTAAAGATTTAGCCTTCTGACTGACAGAATTCTAAGGCTTTGTACAATATTTCTTTCCAGCATTTCACGACCAGTGCGCTCACATAGAGAGGGCCTTGTCAGGGTGCCGTCGGCTAGACAGTGTCGGCTGGTGACCCCCAGGGC
>JANHFT010005707.1:26525-39911 GCA_032467955.1 Pseudoxenodon macrops | reverse complement strand
GTTTTCACCCTTTTTTGGGGGGTAAAAAGTAGCGTCTTATAGTCAGAAAAATACGGTAAGTTGTACTTGAGCAACAACAGAATAATTGATTGGATTGAATTGCATTACATATAAGGAGAGCTGAGAAGATATATGCTGGCCCCTTACATCCTGTTTCAACTCCTCCTGAGAGGATGGCGATACAGGGTATTACAAGCCAAAACAACTAGCCATGTGGACAGTTTTGCCTAGGGCCATCACTCTGCTGAACACTAAATTCTCAGCTATGTTGTCTTATGTCTATGTCTATTTCTCCCCATGATAATAGCTATAGCATTATTACTTATCCTTACTATTATCTTATTTCCCCTTATTGGTATTATTATCATCATTATTATGTTACTTTACATGTACTCGAGAGACAATGTCTAATAACACTAAGCCAAATAAAGTATTCAATTCAATTCAATATATCATTTTTTAAAGTATCCTGGGATAGATAGATTTAGTGGAATCCTCTTCCTTGATTTGAATACAAAATGATATGTATATAATTTTAAAATTAATTTTAATGTTCACTTAGTTTTAAAGGATGTCTATACTTATATGAGCATATACCAAAGATATTTTTTAAATTTCACCAATCTTAATTCAAGAGAAGTTGTACTTGCCTGTTTTATGGTCAGTTGTCTTATTCTGATTAAGATTTATTGTATGAAAATTAGGCATTCTAATTTAAATTTTATCTTGTAAAATATTCTTGTAAATTTTGAATCTGAAGGCATAAAAACAGGACATGCATTCTAGTTGCTGTTCACAACTTTAAACTTAAACTGATATATTACACATACACACACGCATATATATATATATATACACACAACTTTCCTGTATTAGGAAAATCACTTTCAGTTTTCTTTTAATTAATTGGTTTTTTATTCAATTGAATGTACTGAAAATTATTGGCAATAAATTGAATGTTCAGTTTTAATTCTTTCATCAAAATATAAGTTTCGTGGGGTTTTTTTATGCTGCAACATTAGAACTATGTTTTCTGGCAACACTCATACCTTGCTCAGCAGTCAGTTGGAGTACTATAATTGGAGGCAATTGGAGGGCTGTTATTGGAGGCAACTAGAAGCTGCAGCTGCTACAAAATCTGACAGCCAGATCCCCTGAGGGCAACCCTCCCAGGCTAGGAAAAAACTTCCTTTGAAATCCGTTTTAACATTACATTGGTTGCCAGTAGGCTTCTGGACAAGTTAGAGTGCGGATCATTATTTTTAAAGTCCTTTGTGGTACAATGCTAGATATAACAGTAATGCTATGCCAAGTCAAATGTATCCATCCAATCTGGTCATGAAAAGAGTCCATATAGCATTATTCGTAAAGTACATGAGGCATGGAATAGTCTATTTTTTTTCAATGGTGACCCTCATTCTATTGAATACTTCCCCCCCCACCCGAATTCTATGCTATATCACGAACTAGTCATACCAGTGCTATTTTAGCAGTTGTTTAGTCTTTAAGGTAGTTTATCTGTCCATGTGGGTTTTTTTTGTTGATGTCTCCTGGAACTTTGAAAAATTGAATACTGTATCTTTTTTGCTTTCCCTTTTTTCTCTGTTCCACCCCATGTCACCAATAATGTTGTTATTTGCTGCCATTAAAAATATGAATATTGGACAGCATGAATTATCATAAATTCTACCATGTGAAACATATTTGGGTTACTGCTCCTATTTATCTGGGAGGCGGAGGAGGGAAGATAGCAGTTAATCAGATGAAGTTTTCATAATGATGGCTACACACAACTGAGTTTTCTGTCAATGTATCAAATAGTACAGGACTATTTGAACCTTTAGAGATTGGTGAGCATTAAATTGCAGCAAATTAAGATTTTAAAAAATGTAGAAGGAACGGGAAGATTTATATTTGTGATGAATGTCATGCCAGAGCAAATGGGACCAGAACGTGGTTAGGACGTTGGTCTCTTTTCTTTCCTAAAATCTAAGAAAAATAATTGACTTTTTGTAATTGGTAAGAAGAGCAACCCAGCTAAGAATATGTTCTCTCTGTTAGAAAATCAATGTCTTATTCATGTTTTTAATGTCTATGAATTAACTATAAATGTTTTGAATTTTAGATATAATTAAAGAACAAAATAAGGAATTAAGGGGTACACAGAGGGCTATAGGAAGAGATCGAGCAGCTTTGGAGAGACAAGAAAAGCAACTGGTAAGTGTATCAAATAACTAGTTCATTGTTCACAGTAAGAGACCAATTTGTAAAATGATATTTTTCTACTATAAAATTATAGTAGAAACTATAAAGTACAAATAAAGTACAAATTAAATCAATTACTAGTTATGTGTTTATGGCTATTTATTATAATTATGATAACCGATAAAATACAAATACAACTAAAGTTTAAAATCAGCTTTGTTTTCAATAAATAGGAATTGGAAATAAAGAAAATGGCTAAAACAGGAAACAAGGAAGCCTGCAAGGTTCTAGCAAAACAGCTTGTGCAACTGAGAAAACAGAAAACTCGAACCTATGCTGTTAGTTCAAAAGTTACATCCATGTCAACTCAGACAAAACTTATGAATTCCCAGATGAAGATGGCAGGAGCAATGTCAACAACAGCAAAGGTAGGCAATTGAACCTAACTAACCCAAGTACTGGGCGTCAGGTAGTTAGGAAAAGCCCTGTCTGAAAATTTAGTGCAGTGTTTTTTAATCTTTTTCATCTTAGAGCACACATATTATAGTCAGGACTTTAGGTTACTAAACCAGAGGTCCTGTGACATCACAGGTTGCTGGGACCTAGAAGGAAAAATGGAATTTACCGCTGTGATGTAATGGAAGTAGGACTCTGGCTGTGCAGCTACACAACAGCACAGCACTTCCTGTCATTTATTTTGGCTTGCAGCATGTCAACTGACCTTTCATGGCACACAAATGTGCCATGGCACAACAGTTGAAACATTTTGGTTGATTAGAATTATTGTATTTTTTGCTCCATAAGACGCTCCTGACCATAGGAAGGTTTAAAGGAGGAAAACAAGAAAAAAATCTGTGCCTGCCTCCTAGCGTCCATGCGGTATTCATCTGGCTAGCGTCCTTGCAGCAAACAGCCTGCCTTCTCCATGTCTGCTGCCTCCACCGGGGAATGCTGGAGCCTTCGCCTCCAAGCAGCTGATCGGCGGTTGGATTGGCCTCCCAGAATACTGCCAATCAGTTGTTCCAGGCGGTGGGGATTGCTGCCACCATTCACTGCTGCTGCCTGCACCCATATCCGCTCCATAAGACACATTGACATTTCCATCCACTTTTGAGAGGAAAAAAAGTGCTTTTTTTGGAGTGAAAAATATGATATGTGTTACAGAAAACGACTGCCTAATACATTTAAGACATTTTTTCAGCTGGTAACTAATTAAAAAAATCTAAAACTTTTCTGACTCTTTGCTATTCTATTATTTTGTAACACCTTTATATTAAAAATATTATGTAAAGACTTCACTCATGCCACAATGTATCTATTAATATAAACTTGTTAATCGTGGGCTGGCATTACATAAACCATCCTTAAATTTGCCATTTTCCAGCTCCTGAACAAACAATGTTTACTCTTATACATACTTGAAACAAGCCTACCATCAACCATTGTTTGAAGCTGGCTCATTTCAGTAACCATAATTAAAATTAAGTACAATGTTTGCAATCAAAGTGAAATTCTCTGGTCCAGAAAGAATACACGAAGGAGGTGGTTGATGAATCCAGTATTTGATCAGGTAATATTAGGCTGTAGCATTGATTAGGGCACCCTGATTACTGTGCCCAGCACTTTAAAAATGACAAACTTGATCAGGCCAATAAAGATGTTCAGAGTCAGGAAACAAAATGTATTGTTTTGCCATGATAATGAGAGATGTATGAGAATATGCTAACATTCTCATATGCCTGAAGTGATGTCACAAGGAAAAAGGCCATGACCTGTTCTCAAACATCCTACTAGGAGGCTATGGAATGATAGTCCTCAATTCAGGGCAGCAGATTCCAGATGGATGCTCGGAAAACCTCCTGCCAATAAGAGCAGTAAGGTCAATTCCTTAAGGAGAAAGCAAGTTCTCCTTTGCTGAGTAAGAGGCTTAAATGGACATTTGTTAGGTGTCTTTTAATCTGAATTTGTCTACCGAGTAAATATTGAACTTTGTGACTCTAAGTAGCCTACTCCAAATTTGTGAAACTGTATTTATAATTTATTGTTAGACCAAGCCAAATCAAAATTAGAAATAGTTATTATTAAAATCTGGTTTGCAGATAGCTTACTTCTAACAACTTTTTATGTTGATGAAACTTGGATTACAAACAAGATAAGAATTTTCTTTTTTTAAACATATAAAATTGCAATGATGGTGTGATCCTTGTGTAATATTAGACCACAATATGTTTGAATATGAAATGACCTTCTCTCTGTTCTGGTAGACAATGCTGGCTGTCAATAAAAAGATGGATCCACAGAAAACACTGCAAACTATGCAGAATTTCCAGAAAGAAAACATGAAAATGGAAATGACCGAAGAAATGAGTAAGTTGTTTTTTCATATTATGCTAAACATTTTTCTTAGTTCTACTTTAGGCTTGTGATATAATTTATTTCATCGATTTTTAGCTAGTTATGTTTGATGTTATTATATTCATAAACATCAATGGTTTGAGAAAGAATTACAACATTCTGGGAAAGATTTATGCAGCACGTTAAAATGAAATTTTTCACTGCCTATTGAAAAGGGTGAAATGAGAATAGCTGAAACATTTAGTATACTCCCGACATTAGTTTTAAAAATTATGTGACATAACAGTGAAAAGTTATGCTGAGACTCTCTAGTTATTATGCTAAATCTTGGCTTTGACTTCTTTTTCAAGTCAACGATACCCTAGATGATATCTTCAACGATTCTGATGAAGAACAAGAAAGCCAGGATATTGTTAACCAAGTTCTTGATGAAATTGGAATTGAAATATCTGGAAAGGTATGAAAAAATGTCTTCCCTCTCCCCATTTTAATTTACTTTGTAATAGCAGTCTTTTTGGATATATGCTTGCAGTTGATGACTATTATCTTGCTTACATAAATTAAACTTTTCGTATTATTTTTCTTTTGTTAGATGGCAAAGGCTCCTTCAGCTGCGATAGGCATGCCGTCTGCATCTACATCAAAAAATGCTACAATTTCAGATGAAGAGATTGAACGGCAGCTTAAAGCTTTAGGAGTAGATTAGCTTTATGCTAGTATGAAGCCTGATTTCTACAGCTGCTCCAACATTGGCATATGCACAAACCTCCAGTACAGGTTTCAATAAAAAACCAGATTTCATCGCAAATCTTGCTTAAGCCATTATTGGTAATGGTAATTTCTACAGAGAGCTGGAAGAATTAAATTTGAGAGAGACAGCAGAACAAATATATGTCATGAAGAATTTGTATATCTTTTATTAAATTGGGATATTTTGTTAACAGGCCATTTATTACATATGGTTTAAATTTTGATTTCTTCAGTTTAGTTTTGGACAAAAAGTATTTAGCTTGATAACTATTCTATTCATTTAGATTTCTACATTTTGTAAATTATTAGAAGCAGCCTTTCTGAAAGCATTTCAGCTCTGCTTTAATTGTAAACACTTCTTAAGAAATAACGACTTAAAATGCAAGCTTGTTTTTTCTGAGTTGGAAGAGAGTTGTCATCTTTAGCAGAATGATTATAAAAAATTCAGTAAAAATTTAGGAAATCTTTCGTTAAATACTTTTAACAACTTATTCTAGTTCAATTTAATGTTAAAATGATAGAGATGTTTCCATTATAGGTTCTGGAATAGTATTGATACCCAATTAGTGGAACTTCCGGAGACAGGGCTGTGGTCTAAAATAATTTTCTGTTAGCAAAAATGTTGGAAAGGAAAATATTGAATAATTTCCATTGTACTGTAATATAGGTGACTTGAAGAAAAGTCTGTGCCTTTGTGTATATAATGCTTGGGTTCTTTTAATTAAGTTTAGAATTGTGAGAAAAGTAATGTAAGCCATTAACTTATGTTAGCACTGAAATTATGTGAACTCCATGATTGGTTATGGAGTACATAACACCTGAAAAAGATAATCTTTTTCCTGCAATAGCATTTGTACATAAATACCATGCAGCATTTTTCATTAAACAAATGTTACTTTTCAAAATATACTTTATTGTCCAATATAATATGTTCTGTATCCATTTTTACACTTGAATGTTGTACACAGACTTAACTGAAGTTAATGATTTTATTTGAATTTGCACCTAATATGGTTAAATAACACATATGTGTTATAGGACAAATAATTCACTTAAAATGTGTAGCAGTAGAAGAGCAGGTTGTAAGAGTATTGTATAGTTTTTTCAAACTGCAGTGCAGACTCGACACTGATCCTGTAAGTGCAAAGGATGTCAATGAATGACATAACACAATAATTGTTGAGGCTATATTATTTGACCAATAATTACATGAAAATAGAATGTCAACAGCAATGAGAATGTAGCATTCGGTTTTAAAATTATTTATGCATCATGTCAAATTACTTAACCGGTAAATATGAAATTTGATTTTATAGCTACAATAATATTTAGTACAGTATATCCCACTATGGTTAGGTTGTGTAAGCTTTCATTGTGTAAAAATGAAAAAGTCTTTATTGCCAATTTAATTTGATAGATTTAATTTGCATTACTGCTTAATATGGATATGAAATCATTTATCAATTGGTTACTTAGGCTGCAATTTTTATATACTAGTATCTAAAAGTAAGCTCCATTTAATTTAATGCAGCTTCTGTCCAGACATGAGTAGAATTGTGTTATACAGCATGTAAATGCTAGATATGACCTTTTTTTTAAAAATGGTAATCATCTCATCTGTACTTGATATTAGTTAAATTAATAACATCAATTTTTGAAAAGGAATTGCAATTTTAAAAAAATCTTTTGTTTTCTTTTTTGCTTGCAAAACATCTGTAAGAATTTGTATAAAATAAACTTAGTTATGAGGAGAAATAATTCATCTGGTGAAAAATATCTTTAAAATACTACCTCACCTGAAATATTGAAAATTATGTTTAAAATGTAATTATTCTATAATTGCATATTAAAGGGAACATCTAATAGAAGAAGTAGACAGGAAAAATTCAGCCAATATGAGTAGAATTTAACTTGGAAACTTTTCAATTTCAGTTTGTTTGTTTTTTCACCTCTTCCTGCTTTAGGGATTTCTGCAATTTTTCCAGCCCTTGTAGGAGAGAGAAATACTTTACATTTAATGTACTATACTAATTCAGCTTAACTATAAATGATGCCAATAAAGTATTGTATTAAACAACTACAGTATATAAATACCATAATCACATTTTTTTTGTATTCTGATTTGGGGTTGCGGATAGGGGTGATGTTGTTTTGTGATAGCCATTTTGTGAATGAGATAGATAGTACCAGGTTAACTATCTGCTAACAACTGGATCTACAAATTCCATATGGGACTTGGCATAATGCTTCCCATTTAAACATCAATATACAATTTTTAAGAACTGATCTAATTAAATATAAATGTATTATTGGTATGCTTAATTTATTGGTATATTTGATATTTTTAACAAATATTAGATATGTTTTCCTTTCCAGCACCAAGAATTACTCCTTGCAAAAACTAAAAATGTAGGTAATAAAGTGACCAAGTAGTCTTCATAACAGGAAAAAATGCATGTTTTTGACCTTTCCAAATATTTTGTCTTTCTACACTAATATGATGGATCCCCCAGTGCAATAGCCCCTTCACAAATGATTTTGAAGAACAGCCTAGAAGTTGTACAAACATAATTTAAAGTTGATACGGCTTTTAAATAGCTAGACTTCTTTTTTTGGCTGGTGTAGAATCCTGAAGAAAAAGAAACATCTTAATGAAGAGCATGGAGGTGCGAAGTGTTCTTCTCAATCATTTTTGAAGTATACAGTTTTAATGTCTTCTTTTAAGTAAAGGTACTTATAGCAATACATAAACTTTCATTATTAAATACATTTATAAAGGTGGTATGCTGTTTTCTTTGTTGGTGTAGTGGGGCAAGAAGTTTTTCAAGCAAGTAAAGCTAAGAAATCAATTTGTCTGTGGAAGGAATTCTAGCACTGTTGGTGGTCCTTAATAATGGAATTAAAGGTGTTCTGGTGTAAACTTGTCTTTACTCTCTTTTCTCTTTGTCTTCGATTGCAGAACCAAACTCTCACCACTTCCTTTTCCAGATTGAGCCCCTCTGCCATTCTCATGATCTCCTGAGATGAAGGCTTGCTTTGTTCTGCAAAATGGCTTTCTAAAGCTTCTTTTGCGGCAATACTGAAAAGAGAAATACCATATTGCAATCATATTCCAAACACAGCTTTTCTTCGTGCCATGTGAAAACAATGTGCACTTTATCATATGTAATCAGTATTTCAGTGTTGCAAAGAGTATGAAATCATATATACATTTTATCTGCCTGGGTAAACAACAGATACACTTTAGAACAAGACTTTTGGTGAAGGACACTTCCATGTTCACCCCAATCAGTGCTTAAAGTAGCATAAAAAGATATTAGCAAAATAATTGGTGGAATTCTAATATCCTACATCCAAAAAGTGTTTTTTTTTCTCCAACTGGATTTTCTGGTTTTTCTTTGAAGATATTTCAGCTCTGAAATCCTATGTTGCCATTGGTCCCCTTACCAGATAATATTCATTAGAGTGGCATTAGATTTAAATTTTTAATTCAGTAAAGTTAGTTTTTTCCAGAAGCTCAAAAGAACAAAAATTATATATATATACACACACACCATGTTTTCCCGTCTTATTTTCCTTTGACTCCCAAAATAAGCGTTTGGCCATATTTTTGAGCTTGTGGTGTTATTTTTGAGGTGCAGGAGACGGCAAGCGTGATCACCTCATGAATGCTGCTGTGTTTTGGGGAGGGCTTATTTTCGGGGGATGGCTTATTTTAGCACATGCGATCAAAAGCTTGATTGGGCTTATCATATATATGAATTTATATTGCTATTGCCAAAATTTAAAGAAGATTCCTAGGGCTAATGGCAATTGTAAACATTATTGGCCATAGCTTAGCGCTATAGGAGCCTGCTAATGCTCTGCTCTTGGCTGCTGCTATTGTCAGTGCTTATTTAGCAGCCCTAAATGATAATAATGAGAAGAATCAGCTTTATTGGTCTGTTTCACACTCAATATAACAAAGGAAAAAAAATTACAGGAAGATCGGGGCCAAGGGTCATAGTACTCTCAGTACTTCTAAATCATGTATATTTAGATAATTGTTCTTTGCTGCTATTCTTTCACTCTATTATTGCTTTGATATTGACATATTTCATGACTTACCTTCCTGGAAATAATGAATATGAACAATTCCATTTATCTAGGGAATACTAAGGACAAATGAGAATGAAGACAATGTCTCTTGTATTTCTCTTAATCCTATGAGCAAATTATTTTTCCTTCCTTTTGTGGCAATTTGGCTCACAAATATCTTTTTATGCTTTGATTACAGTTGCTTTGAATTGGCTTATTCTAGCCAATAGTAATAAATTTTTTATTAGTTTTAACAGTTTCAAAATGCAATATAACTATAGCCAATTCTAGTCACAAGAGGGCAGCATAGTACTTCAGTTTTGATATAAAAGTATTCTGTTAAATATTAGTGATAGTGATATTGAAGTTTGAGGTAATCATATAAACCACCCATTTTGAGCAGTTTACAATCTGATAAAATTATAAATAACATTGAAAAAATTAATATGAATACAATAGAAACAACACATGGAGTTTTGATTGTTGAAAAGATTCAGTTTAGATTAAAATATGTGTTTCAATGGATACTTCATTGAACATAACTTGATATAATCTCAGTAAGGTACAAAACGATACTTTTCTAAGAATATAAACAAATATTTAAATATTGTAGTTTAGAAATTCAAAATAATAAAAAAACATCATAGAAAAGTTAGGATGCCTTCCAATCAGTATTTTGAATTTGTATTTTTTGTAATTATGGCCAAGTTAATATTTTTCAAATACTTTCTGTAACAGTCTAAAAGTCTTTCCATTCTTTGTTTGGAATTTTTTCCACCTTGCCTTGCAGAAGTTTTCTAGGTCAGAAATATTCTTAGGTACCTTTCACATGTATTATATATATGAGATCTCCCAATAGACTTAATAATAATCAGATTTAGGAAATAGTTCCACATTCCTTTTCTGCCTGCCTACTGCGTGCCTACTGAGCACTTTATAATTGAATTGGAAGTACATTTTGTATTGTATTGCTGTAAAATCCAACTTCTTTTCAACTTCAATTATTCATATTTTGCAGAAACTTGTAATATTTATTTTCACAGCTCACAGAAGTTGTATCACCCTCTGTTCATTTAGCAATTCATTGAAACCTACAGTTTAATCAGGCATATATAAACAGTTGCATACAAGTTGTAGATCATTATCAGAAAATATAGTAGAGAAGCCTAATTATCAAGACAGAATCATTATCACTCAAAAGTGAAAAAGGTGTATTTTTTATTACCTAATGGTGGTTCTGCGTTTTCTTTTCCGTTCATTCATGCCAACTTTCTCATTGTATAGAGCTAAAAAAAAAAAAGTTATTTCAGGTAATTGATTACAATGTTGCAAAACATTTTGTGTCACCTGTACTGTGCTTAATATTTGTTTCTGTATTTAGTATTTTATAAAATATATCCTTGTATGTGAGAGATAGGCGCAATAAAGTTTGTTAAAATTCAAAGTAAACTATTTTTTATGACAAATATTATGCATTATGGTGCTATGGTCTTGTATAATAAAAGCTAAATGTTTAGAATTATTTTGTACATTGTGATTACAAGAGGAGAACGCATTTGAATATCCGGACCATATGACCTCATGTTTGTATATATTGGGATAATGATGAGATGAGAGTGAAATGAGGACTTTCAGTTTTAATTCAAAGGGTTGGACAAAAATGTGGTTAATCATTAACCACTGAGGAATTGGCCATTTTAATGCACCCACCTCTATTTTAGGTGGCTCATAAATGATGGGACAAACTAACATCATTACAAATATAAGGATTATTTTTAGTACTTGGACAAAGATCCTTTGCAGCCAGTGAAGTCTGGAACCAATGGATATGACCAAATGCTGGTTTCCTCCTTTGAGATGCTTTGTCACACCTGTACTTCAGTCTTCAGTTGTTGCTTGTTTGTGCATCTTTCTGCCTTCAGTAAATAAACAGTATGCTCTCTTGGATTGAGATCAGTGACTGACTTGGCCAATGAAGAAATAATTCCATTTCTTTGTCTTGATTTCTTTGCCTTTTATTATCAGTCAAGTCCTCAATAAACACCGGTGACCTGGTTCTATTTACAGCCATACATACTTACGCCATAACATTGTCTCTGCCATGTTTGACAGATGATGTATTCTTTAATCATGAGCTATTCCTTTAATTTTCCATGCTTTTTCCATCATTCTGGTACAAGTTAATCTTGATTTCATCAGTCCAAAGAATATTATTTCAGAATTGGTGAGGCTCTTTTAGGTGTTCTCTGACAAAGTCTAATCTGATCTTTCTGTTCAGGGGTGTTACCAGTGCTTTGCACCTTGTTGTGAAGCCTCTGTACTTACATTCATGAAGCCATCTCTTGACTATAGACTTCGATAATGACATACCTGCCTCCTCAAGAGTATTTCTTGACTTGGCCAGATGTTGCGAATGTGTTTTTCTTCACCAATGACAATGGTCATCACTTTAGTCATCTTCCATGATCTTCCAGTCCTTTGGTGCTGCTGAGCCTGTTAGTTAATTCTTTATTTTATATTCCAAACTCTTGTTTTGGCTATTTTGAATATTTTTCCTATCTCTTTGATGGGTTTGTTTTTTTGTTTTTTTTTTCAGTCTAATGGTGGCCTCCTTCACTTGCATAGATACCTCTTTGGACATCATGTTGCGTGTTTCAGTGAACAGCTAAAAAATGCAAATGTGTCACTCGGAACCAAATCCAGACCTTTATCTGCTTGATTTGTCATGGACTAATCAGGGAACAAGGCATACCTAAAACTGTTTGTCAACCATTTGTTCCATTATTTATGAGTCACCAAAAATTGAGGTGCATTTATTAAAATGGCTGTGATTCTTTAATGTGTAATGCCAGACTTTGTTTGAAACACCCCACTTCATTCACATTGAGTGTTTCATTTCAAATTCAATGTGGTTCTGTACAGAGGCCAAATGCCGAAAAACCTATCATTGTCCTAATATATATGAATCTGATTGTATATTTGGCCAAGAACATTTGTTCTGCCGACATTATTTCTGTATTTGTATAAATCTGCATATTCATAGTCTTCTGAGGAAATGCTTCATATTCACGTATGTTGTCAGGCAAATAAAAAGTGTTATCTTCATGTATTCTTAAAGTTAAAAATGTGTAAACACTATTACTTTTTAAAGTAGCTTTATAATTGCCTGAAGTGATAGAGTTCAGGAACATATTTAGCATTACTGGTATAAACTGTATATTGTACTTTACTATTTCTGTCAGTGAGCTTGTGGAAATATTATTTGATTTTGTTTATATGCAATTTTCCCGTACATTCAGTGAACATGTATAGTGCAAAAGGAATCATACTGTTTCTATAGCATTAATGTATCTGATCTCTATTTACAATACACAGTATACATCAGTGTGAAGGGGCTCTACATATATAGATACATATGGACATATAAGCAAACACAATATTTGTTATAATGCAAATATACAATAGTTTAGCTTTGTACAGGTACATGGCACTAACTTGCACATGTATTGTGATAATAATCCAGTTCTTCCTTTAAGAAATAAGGGAATTATTGTCTGAAAACAAACATGCTTCTTGTATATTTTCACTGTTCCATGTATGGTCTTAAACATGCAATGTAGTAACTAAGTTTTGAAAGGAAAAAAGTTCTTTGGAGCACAAAGAATAACACATTTTTGCCCCTGTTAAGGAGTCCTTAAAAAGCTACATTTCTTTCTTAAATTAAATGACTGCACTCCAGAACTACAGCACTATCATAAACCTAATGTTCATTTGGTTTAGCAACTTGCTGATGAGTGTTACGTGTACATCAGAGGTGGGTTCCTACCAGTTCGGACCAGTTCTATAGATTAGGTAGTAAACCTAGGGAGTAGTTCGCAGAACCGGTAGTAACGGCAGCCTGAATCCCACGTTCCCCAAGCCAGTTCAAACATCAGACCAGGTGTTTGTGTGTCTCAGAGAGAGAGAGAGAGAAGAAAGAAAGAAAGAAAGAAAGAAAGA